>CM070765.1:11592760-11823490 GCA_036346245.1 Bonia amplexicaulis
TTCTTCTGTGATTCCCGTGAGAGCAAACACCGAACAAAACCTAACGTGACCCGATCTACTATGTCATATAACGGAAGATCGCCGCCGCCGCCGCAGATCGCCGCCGTCGACTCTCCGGACGACCTCCACCGACTCTTCCTCACGCCCGCATCACGCAGTACGGGTCTTCGCCATGGCGCTCATCGCGACCGTAAGTCTTTCCCGATCCGATGCTTCTCTTGTGTTCTAGTTGTAGACCGGCAAGATTTTAGATTTCACATTTGGTATCGAGCCAATCGCTAGTCTCTAGAACCCAACCCTCCGATGTTTTCGGATAGAATGGTAGAAGGAGGGAATCAACTAATGAAAATCAAATCCTAAAGTTTTCCCCAATTTTGATGAACCCTAAAATCCCCAAATCAAAATTTTCGGATCGGGTTGGTTAACTTACGATTTTCGGTCTCGGTGCCACCGCCGGTCACGGGCTGCCGCGCGCGTCGCGGGCGGTCAGGCCGATGTCGCCTTGTCGTCTCTTCTTTCGCTGGCCGCACCGCCTCGCCGACGGCCGCGCCGCCGCCCTGGCGCTTGCGCTGCCGCCGAAAGCCGCCGCGCCATCGCCTCCCTCGCCGCCACCTTGCGCCTGCAGCGTCGCCGAGTCGCCTCGCTGCTGTTGCTCATGGTGGCGCGACGGCCGCCTCCGCCCGCTGGGCCGCTTGCTCTCGCGCGGGCCGCCCATGTGCATGCCGAGCCGCCGAGCCGCCGCGTGGGTCGCCATCCCACCGAGGACCGCTGCGCCGCCCCGTGGATACGCCGCCGTCGCCTCACGCGCGAGCCATCGCCTCCCCGCCGAAAAACGCAGCTGCCGTCGCTGTCCGATTTTTTCGGGAGGAGATGAGGCAAATGCCTCTAGGTTTTGGGGGACTTTTCTTTTTGTATGGACGCCAGAAGATCTCACCGTCCGATGCAAAGGACGGCCGTGATTCACGTTTTGGGGAGTATAATGATGGGCTCTTGGTTGTTGGATTTTCTACCAACAGTGGAGGGGCACTAATTCGGCCAGGCAGTCATTGGTTTCGACAAAGAACGACACATTTTTTTTTCCTTTCAAGATATTTTCATGTATTTAAAGTGCATATTATGTATAGTTGATGATTACTTTAATGTTTCTCATGCAAATATTACTAGATAATATCTTTTTTTTTAAGCTGCTGAAAATTATTATGCTATTCCGCTGCCTGATGTTTTGTCTCTAATTGAATGAAACCAACGAGAAATTCAATTAGAGAGTTATGTTTATTTTTCATGCTATTACTCTTTGACCAACGTTAATTGTAATTGCATGTGTATAAATTATGTTAAATTTTTCAGATCCGCCAACGGTGATGCGAAATAAATGATGTTTGTTATGTTTAATTTTTCTTTTTCCATGCTATTACTCTTTGACCAACGTTAATTGTAATTGCATGTGTATAAATTATGTTAAATTTTTCAGATTCCGCCAACGGTGATGCGAAAAATTTTATGAGCATGTTGTTAATCATACCAACGTAAGATTAATTTTTCATGCAAATTAATTATGCGCTTTTGCTAATGTAAATTTTATAATTTTTCAGCTGCTTCTGTTTCCGCTCATGTTAATGCAATTGAGCCACTTAATGGTAGTAACTTTCAGAAATGGAAGTTTACGCTTATGACGACTTTTCAGCTCTTGGATCCGGACTACGCTCAGATTCGATGAGCCCGTCGCTCCCATCAAGGGAGGACAATTATGATGACAAAATGAAGGAATATAAAATTAATGCTGAGAAGTGGGAGCGGTCTAACCGTGTTTCACTTGTCGTGATGAAAAACTCCATCGTGAGGCCATAAGGGAGCAATCCTAAAAGGAAAGGGTAAAGGACTATTTGTCCTCCATCGAGGATCACTTTAAAGGGTCCTCTAAAGTTTATGCTACCACATCGATGCACGTGCTCATGAACACCAAATACAATGGTACCGAAATGTTCGTGAGCACATTATGACAATAATCAATATTGTCGCCGACTTAAGACAATGGACATGGCTATTTCGATGGTTTTGTTGTTCATTACATTATGATGTCTCTTCCCAAGCAATTTGAAGCTTTCAAGGTGAACTACAACACCATTAAGGACAAGTGGACCATGAGCGAGTTGATCGCTAATGTTTCACAGAGGAAGAGAGGCTCAAGGTCGAGGGGCTACCGATTTTGTAAATCAAGTCACCCTCAAATACAACTCGGTCCTCTAGAAATAGAGGTGGCTATAAAGGAAAGGGAAAGAAGGAGCAAGCATATTCCCTTATAAGAAGCCACAAGATCCACAAAGACCCTAAAGCGCCTAAAAACGCTTGTGTCCCGGAAGCTCAAGTGGACAAAAGAAAAGTGATGAATGCCATTTTGTCACCAAAGGACCACTTCAAAGATAATCGCCCGGATGGCTAAAATGGCTCGCCAAGAAAGGTACTTATGAAATTACTTTTGTTGATGAAGCATTTTATGCTGATTTTCCTATAAATTCTTGGTGGATAGATTCGGTGCCACTGCATGTTACGAATTCCTTGTGGATTCCATATGTTGACAAGTCTCGTAGGGAAAGAAGCCTAAGAGTGGCTAATGGGATGGAAGCCAAAATTGAAGCTATTGGATTTGTTTCTTTAGTTTTGAATAATGGCTTTGTAATGAAACTTAATGATGTTCTTTATGTTCCTCGATGAGAAGAAACTTAATTTCCGCTTCATTATTAGATAATGATGGATATTCTTGTAATTTTGGACACGGAAAGTGTTTGGTTTATTTTAATAATGATAATGTTGGTCGTGCCATCCGACACCACAAGCTTTACATGTTATCCCTGCAAGATTCTCTTATATCCATGAATGTATGTGATGTGAATAAAAAGCTAAAAGAATTGATGAGACTTCGTCGAAATTGTGGCACTGTCGCTTGGGCCACATTTCGAGGGGAGAATTGAACGCCTCATTAAAGAAGAAATTCTCCACCCTTTAGATTTTAGTGATTCGATGATCATTGCCTTGATTGCATCAAAGGCAAGTATGTAAAGAAAATAAAGAAAGGTGCTACTCAAGCACGTGGATTTTGGAATTAATTCACACCGACATATGTGGTCCTTTCTCCGTGACATCGTAGATGGTTATGATTCTTTTATTACGCTCATCGATGATTACTCACGTTATGGCTATATCTATCCTATTAAAGAGAGATCGGAAGCACTTGATAAATTTAAAATATTTAAGGTCAAGTTGAAAATCAGATAGTCTAAAGATTAAAGTAGTGCGCCGGATCGTGGGGAGAGTATTATGGGCGACATGCAACTTATGGACAGATTCCTGGTCCTTTTGCCAGATTCTTACAAGAAAATGGTATAGTCGCTCAATACTCAATGCCCGGAGATCCTCAGCAAAATGGAGTAGCGGAAAGAAGAAACCGTACTCTTATGGATATGGTTCAAGTATGTTAAGCTACTCCACTTTGCCTGTAGTTATGGATGGAAGCATTAAAGACCGCGCACACATACTCAATAGGGTTCCCAGAAATCAATTGCCCAAAACACCCTATGAATTATGGACCGGGAGAAACCAAGTTTGAACTACCTCCATGTGTGGGTTGTGCAATTAAGCTAAAGTATTTAACCCACAAATTGGGAAATTAGATCCTAAGACTGTGAGTTGCCATTTTATTGGCTATCCTGACAGATCTAAAGGGTACCGATTCTATTGTCCAGATCGTACCACAAAATTTGTAGAAACAAGGCACGCTGTGTTCTTGGAAAATGATGGCATTAGTGGTGACTTGGAGCCTAGGAAAATTGATCTTGAGGAGAAGCGGATGTATGTTGCTTCGCCGCTAATCCGGCTGATTGATTTTCCTATGTCCCAAGTGGTTGTGCCCACGCTGATCCTGTAGTTGCAACTCCTGCTGCGTCTCCAGCAATTCGCGGGCTATTCCTTCCGTTGAGGGCTCTGAAAACACAAGTGTCATACCTAATGATGAGCCTTCACAGCCCTCTATGACAATTAATGAACAGCCTAATGAGCCTGCTAATGTACCGCAGAGATCGAACGAGTGAGGAGATCTGCTATCCCAAGTGATTATGAGGTTTACTTGAATGAAGATGATCTTGGGAAAGAGGATGATCCTAGCTCTTATAAAGAAGCTATGAAAAGTAAGGATTCATCTAAGTGGCTAGATGCCATGAAAGATGAAATTAAGTCTATGGGCTTATAACGATGTATGGGACTTAGTAGAAATTCCTAACGAGCCAAAACAAGAGGGTCGCAAATGGGTCTACAAAACAAAGCGTGACTCAAAGGAATATCGAAGGTTTAAGGCGAGACTTGTAGCAAAAGGATTTACACAAAGAGAAGGCATTGACTATAATGAAACCTTTTCTCCTGTCTCGACTAAAGATTCATTTAGAATTATAATGGCGCCACAAAGACATTTTGATTTAGAGTTGCACCAAATGGACGTTAAAACCGCATTCCTAAATGGAGACTTGTATGAGGATCGCTTACATGACACAACCGAAGGTTTTGTTATGGAAGACTAAAAACATTTGGGATGTGTCAAGAAATCCATATATGGCCCAAGCAAGCTTCTAGGCAATGGTACCTTAAGTTTGATGAAGTCATAAGAAATTTTGGATTTAAGGAGAATGATGTTGATAATTGCACATATGTTAAGTTCTGGGGAGTAATTACACCTTCTTAATCCTTTATGTGGACGATATATTATTAGCCGCCAGTGTGGACATGTCATGGAAACTAAAAGATTTCTCTCGCCTAATTTTGACATGAAGGATCTCGGTGAAGCATCTTATGTTCTTGGTATTGAAATTCACCGAGATAGGTCCAAAGGAATATTAGGTTTATCACAAAAGGCATACATTGACAGAGTACTAAAGAGATACAATATGCATAAATGCTCTGCCTCGCCTGCTCCTATTGTTAAGGGCGATAAGTTTGGGAAATTTCAATGCCCAAAGAATGACTATGAATCTGATCAGATGAAGGATGTACCTTACGCTTCTGCTGTCGGAAGTATTATGTATGCTCAAGTATGTACACGCCCTGATTTAGCTTTTGTTACCGGGATGCTTGGCAGATATCAATCAAATCCAGGACCGGACCACTGGAAAGCCGTTAAGAAAGTCCTGCGCTATATGCAAGGCACTAAAGGTCACATGCTCACATATAGGAAAAGCGATAACCTTGAGGTTGTCGGTTATTCTGATGCTGATTTTGCGGGGTGTAAAGACACTAAGAAGTCCACATCAGGTTATATTTTCACCCTCGCAGGAGCAGCAATTTCATGGAAAAGTGTAAAACAAACACTTACTGCATCGTCGACAATGCAGGCTGAATTTGTGGCATGTTATGAGGCTACCGGGCAGGCTGTATGGCTTAAGAACTTTATCCCGGGATTGAGAGTGGTAGACAGTATTTCTAGACCACTCATTCTGTACTGCGATAATCAACCCACAATTTTCTATTCGAGTAACAACAAGTCGAGTGCGGCTGCCAAGCACATTGACATAAAGTATCATGTTGTGAAAGATAGAGTCCAGGATCAAACAATTAAGATTGAGCATATTGGAACTAAATTTATGCTTGCGGATCCGCTCACAAAAGGCTTACCACCCAATATTTTTTGTAATCATGTTGCCGGCATGGGTTTATTGGAGAGCCTGTGATCCTGGAATAAGAGGACCATATAAAGTAACCAACTCCCATAAAGTATTATGTTATCCGATCGATATAAAAGGGAGCACTATAAGTACTGATGTTCAGCCGTACTTAATTGACAGTTGTAACGCATTACTTTGGTGTAAGCTTTTATTGAGAAAGGGCTTATGATGTTTTGCCTTTCGATCAAGGGGGAGAATGTTAGAGTTTATGATCTAGGCCAAACGGCCGAACAGAAAAACGTGGGGTGATGCCCACGTTCACCCGTTTTCTTCTCTAATCGACGCTGCTCGATCGGGGTGCCTAACCACTTTGGTTACGGTCCCCGCTGCGCAGCGCTAGATAAAGAAGGGGTCCGCCCTCTCCCGTGGGTTCTTCTGTGATTCCCGTGAGAGCAAACACCCCGAACAAAACCTAACGTGACCCGATCTACTAAGTGTCATTGCAACGGAAGATCGTCGCGCCGCTGTCGCAGATCGCCGCCGTCGACTCTCCGGACGACCTCCACCGACTCTTCCTCACGCCCGCATCACGCAGCACGGGTCTCGCCATGGCGCTCATCCACGACCGTAAGTCTTTCCCGATCCGATGCTTCTCTTGTGTTCTAGTTGTAGACCGGCAAGATTTTAGATTTCACACCTCTCCAAAGGTAAGGTGTAGTGAGTGTGGGAGTTCTCGCCCCGCCTTGCATGTGTGGCGTTCTTGGGTTGTATGAGATGGGCTGTAAGATGAACCCTGTGTAATTATTCATGTCTGCTCATCATGCCTTGAGTTGTTCTTCTGTGATTTGCTATGGCCTCTAGTTATTCTCCTTGACTGCTATGTTCTTTCTTTTGACTCTCTCTATTGGATTTCGCTTGAGCCATTTCTTTTCTTGATGATTTGAGCAGCTTCCTTGAGAAAATAAGTTTTGTTTGTTGGCTCTGTGATGGGATTTGTTCTCAAGACCATTTGGTCAAATAGATTCCCAAGAGCCCAATGGGAGAATCAAAATCACTCTTTGCTTTCTAGCATTTCGCTTTACTGCTTTCCCCTCAGTAGCTAGGGTTTCTTGTCGTGAGCTTTGGTTCTTTTGATTTTGCTTTAGCAAATGGCTTGAGATTTATGTGAGCTTGCCCTGAAGTCATTTCTAGGTATATTTCCAAGCCTCATGAGCAAAAGATTGAAAAATCATGTGAAAACTGAAAAACTGTCTCATTCTCATTTGAGTCTTTAAGTTGTGCTCAGATTTTATTTCTTTGATCTTTGATATGGAATTTCCTTCCCAAGTCTCTATGTTATTTAGTTTGTATTCTCGATAATTTGTCCCAAGAAGAGCAAGAAGTCTTTTGAAATTTCCGTCAGATGTCTACAATATTTATCGCATGACCGTTTTTCTGCTTTGGCGACTAATCAAAATCTCAAGTACTCTACCGACTGCAGATTCTTTTCTCTCGAAAATCTTTGACTCTACCGCATCTGCTTTCTCTCTCGGCTCTTTTTCTTTCTCGCATTTCATGCGCTATGCTTGTTCACCAAGGTTCTCTTCTCGATATCGCTTGCATTTTCGGCTTAAATTCGTCCGCCTAGTCTTCATTTCCATCTGTCTTTCACCGCTTTCTCATCCTCTTTCCTTTTCTTGCTTTTAGTCGGTCGACCACGTAAACTACAATGTAGCTTTCGCCTACCAACTTCGCTTAAGATGTCGACAATATTCAACAAGAGCATTATGTTCACCGACCGTTCTTTCTGCTTTCGGTTTTAGTGGGCATGTTTGAAGTTTCAGCCACAGTGTTTTTCAAGATTTCGCCGCAGCGGATGCTACAAGTGATTATTGTGTTCATTTCATCCATGTTCGGTTCGAGTTGCGCCAATTGAACGCCTCCCGCTTGGTCTATTTTCCGTTGAATTGCGTTTTCAATCGAAAGAGGACAGCTATCTACTTGAACTATTGACTCCCTAATCAGAGCTCTGGCCTTCTCAATTTCTTTTTCTCTGCTTTTGACAGTCCCGTGTTTACAAAGGTCGTTGTTTTTCTTTTGGGTCAAGAGCCTTCGCTCTTCAGACTCGTCTTTTTGCTTTTCCGCCTTGCCTTGATTTTACATTTTTGGGTAGCCGTGCCCAGACATTTTTCGGTCAAGGCGATCGCAAGTCGTGGTATGTTGTGTCTTTTGGTTAGTCCATTCAGTAGCTTTCGGACGTGTTTTCCAACGCCTTTAGAAAAGGGTTTGGACAGCCTCTTTAGAGAAGGGTTTGATTTGTGTTCTTTCTTCACTCAAACTTGTCGCTTAGTAGCCTTTTGTCGACCGCCGCTTGGTTCTCTCGCTCCGATTTTATTCGGTTGTCATCCGGTCTTCGCTTTAGTGAGTAAACAATCTTTTCTTCATAGCGGTTATAGCTATTGGAGAAAAGATTGTGTGAATACTTAGGCGATTTGAAGGCACCATTCACCCTCCCCTCTCTGCCATTTTCGATCATACAAATTTTACTAACACTAACATTACATACAAAATATACTACAAATATAATATAGCAAATAAAAACATACCTAGATCTGGTTCTTCCTCTCCCATCCTCCCACTGCTCCTTCCCTCCTACTTCTCCTCCCTCCCTCCTCTCTCGTTAAGAATAGAATAGGAAATAGCTTATTTGTTTCCTTATATGCCTTACTTTCCATATCTCAGATATGGTATATTCCTCCAGATATCCCCTCGCACTTCTATATATATTGCTCTTGGGCCTCATGAATATATGCACTATATTCCTAACATGGTATCGAGCAAGGCCCCGACCATGTTTCTTCCACGCCATCTGTTGCCGCCATCGCCGCCGATCAGTAGTCGAGCCGCCGCCGCCAGATCCGCCGTGCTGGGCCGCCGCCGGTTGCCTCTCCGTCGCCGCAGGCCGCTACGGCACACGCCGCCAGCCGCCAGATCCGATGCCGATCTGACGTGGGCCGCCATGTCGCCGCCAGATCCGATGCCGATCCGCCGTGACTGGGCCGCCGGTTGCCTCTCCGTCGCCGCAGGCCGCTACGGCGACACCACCGCCGCCACCGATCCGACGCCGATCCGCTGTGACCGCCGCCGGTTGCCTCTCCGTCGCCGCAGCCGCCACGACGCATGGCGCCGCCGCCACCGACGCGTCACCGGTTGTTGTCGCCGCCGCCACCGGACGCTGCGCCGAGCTGCTGCCGCCGCCGGTCGCCGCTACCGCCCGCCGCCTCTGCCGCCGCCCACCGGCCACCGCCGCCGCTCACGCTACCGCCCCACCGTCCGCCTCGTGTTGTTTTCCTCGAGTGGTTGGGTTTGGTTTCGGTATGCGGTCGGCCCGATCTTTGTAAAAGAAAAGCAAAAAACGTTGTTCTAACCGCCACGCTGCCTAGCGCCGCCACCGATGGCTTCCGTTCCATCTGCTACGATCCCATTCTCGGGAACAAAGCTCCATGGAACAAACTACAGGTTATGGTCTTCTCTCATGGAGATCACGATGATGGTCTCCATCTTTGGGGACATGTTACGGTGCATGTCCTTCTCCGTCATCGCCGGTTCACCTCCTCCTCGCAACCTATTTATGTACTTCCCGGAGCGATGAGGTCGCTAAAGAGAATGCAGAGGCTGCCGCTATCGCCGATGTCGCCGATGAGGCTTTTCAGTATGCCATTGACGCTTTCGAGCGCTGGTGTGCTGATGAGGCCCGTGTTCGTGCCATCCTTGTGGTCAGCGTCGATGACTCCATTCAGCCAGATATCGTTGGACTGCGGTCTACTCGACAGATCTAGGACTACTTGCGTGAGCGATACCAGCAGAGCAGTGATGCTCAGTTCTTTTCGCTTCAGCGTGAGTTGGAGATGCTTCGCCAGGGAGATTCTTCCGTCGACGACTTCTTCCGAGCTCTGGCTAGTCTCTGGCGACAGCTAGATGAGCTGGCTTCTCCACTATGCCAGGATTGCCACAGAGTTCAGAAGGCGGATCATGATCGTCTTCGCCTTTATGATTTCGTCTGCCGTCTTCGCCCAGAGTTTGAGCCTGTCAGAGCTCAACTGCTGAGTCGCTCTCCACGACCGACTGTCACCGAGGCTCTTTCGACACTTCGGCCGAGGAGCTTCGTTTTGGGTTAGCAAAGACACTGCTCCAACCGTGCTTGCGCTCCTTCTTCGACTACATCGACGCTTCCTCGCACGACTACGGCTCATTCCGTGTGCCTGCTTCCTCCCGCTTTGCACCAACTAGGGTTCAATGCAACCATCGCAAGAACTTCGGCATGACTACCGAGTTGTGCGATGCGAAAAAGCGGAACAAGGCACGTGGGGTGGACGACCCAAAAAGGCAGGGAGTCCCTCCTTCACGTGTGGATGCACCACCATCAGATCTCGGCGAGGTGACTCTGTTCAGCAGCTCTACCAGCTCTACTTCAGCAGCTTTCTCACAGCTCCGCGGGTTCTCGCCACCTAGCTCGAGCGGCTTCCCTGTGTACCTCTTGGGTTCTAGATTCGTGCCTCTTTCCACATGACACCGATTCCACATCTCTCATTTCGTTAGACCTCCCGCCTTCCTATCTCTCGCATGCATCATGGATGATACTTCCTTGTCTCATAGTCAGTCGGCACTCTTTTGACTATTGATTTTTCTGTTCCAGCTGTTTCTCATGTTCCCCAACTAACCATGTAGCTTCTTTCAAAGTGGGACAGCTCACTGACTTTGGTTGTAGGGTTGGTTTTGACTCTCACACTGCTTCGCTCAGATCGATGCATGTGGGGCGATACTTGGGACCGGCCGGCCAGTAGGGATCGCCGTGGTCTCTACATTCTCGACCGCCTTTAGCTTCCGTCCACTTCAGTTGCTCCTACCACGTCTTTAGCTGCTCCGTCTACCTCTACCGCCACCGTTGCCACCACTCCTGGAGTCTTTGCGCAGTGGCATCACCGTTTAGGTCATCTATGTGGGTCCCGTCTTTCGTCATTAGTTCGTCAGGGTGTCCTTGGACGTGTTACTGTTGACACGTCCATGTTTTGTCAAGGTTGTAAGCTAGGCAAGCAGCTACAACTTCCTTATCACTCTAGTGAGTCATTGTCTTCTCATCCTTTTGATTTAGTTCATTCAGATGTATGGGGACCTGCGCCGATTATCTCCAAAGACGGGTATAAATTCTATGTTATTTTCTTTGATGATTATTCCCGTTTTACTTGGCTTTTCCCTATGTCTAACCGTGGTCAGTTTCTTGCGATCTATCGTAGCTTTGCCATGATGGTTCGTACTCAGTTTGAGTCCTTTATTCGCACTTTTCGTTGTGATTCTGCTGGCGAGTATTGTTCTAATGCGTTCAGACAATTTCTTTCCGAGCAGGGAACTCTTTATCAGTCTTCTTGTCCTGGTGCCCATGCTCAGAATGGCATTGCTGAACGCAAGCATCGTCATCTGATTGAGACTGCTCGCACACTTCTTCTTGATTCTCACATTCCACCACGCTTCGGCCGAGGTCGCTTTACTACCAAGATCTCATTAATATGCAGCCTCCATCGCTCTTAAGGATGTCACCCCATAGAGCGCCTCTACTCTAGAGTCCTCAAGACAGTCATCTTCGTGTTTTTGGTTGCACTTGTTTTGTCCTGTTGTCGCCTCGTGAGCGCACTAAACCGACAAATTCGATCATTGAGTGTGTGTTTCTTGGCACATTCGAGCATAAGGGTTATCGTTGTTATGATCCTTCTACTCGACGGATCAGGATCTCACGAGATGTTGTCTTTGACGAATCTCGACCTTTCTTCTATGAGATTTGGCTCCTTCCACTGCTTCCACCATTGAGACGATCTCCTGGTTGTCTCTTCCCGACCGCACCCATTTCCCCATTTCCAAGCCTTCTATACCTTCACCTTCCGTGTTGCCTCCCGCAGACCACCTCTTGCTCCTACAACGCCGCCGCCTCGCTTCTCCGGGTGCACTACCCGCACGCCCCTCGCACTTCACCGCATCCTCTCCCGATCTCTTGCCGACACCGACGCCCCGATTCACCGATGATGCTCCTCGCCACGCCTTCGTGATCGAGCAACCATTCGGCCTCCTGATCGTCTTGTCTTTGCTTCGACAGCTCATGCTCTCTCTATCACTGAGCCTAGTTCTTATCGTGAGGTCGCTTCTCATTCCGAGTGGCAACTCGCTATGGCGTAGGAGCTTGATGCGCTTCGTCGACGGAGACTTGGGATATTGTACCGACACCGTGCATGCTCGCCCTATCACGCAAGTGGGTGTATAAGAGTAAGACCAGTCCGACGGTACTATTGAGCGCCACAAGGCTCGCCTTGTGGCTCGTGGTTTTCAGCAGAGTATGGTCGTGATTACGACGAGACGTTTGCTCCTGTTGCTCATATGACCACTGTTCACACACTTATTGCGGTTGCTTTTGTTCGCCGGTGGTCTATCTCTCAGCTGGATGTTAAGAATTCCTTCCTTAATGGCGTCTTGCATGAGGAGGTTTACATGCAGCCACCACCCGGATATTCTGTTCCAGATGGCCATGTCTGTCGTCTTCGTCGTGCTCTTTATGGCCTCAAACAGGCCCCTCGTGCTCGGTTTGCGCTTTACCTCGATGATAACCGCTGTTGGTTTCATTGTCGCGCCCATGATCCTCGCTCTATTTATCCATGTCTCTCTCAAGGTAGGACACCGCTTCTTCTATATGTGGATGATATGCTCACATCGGTGACGATCCTCATTCATCGTGATATGTGAAGAAGCATCTCATGAGCGCTTTTGATGACTGATCTTGGTTTGCTTACATACTTTCTTGGGATTGAGGTTTCTTTCACGCCTGAGGGTTACTACCTCTCCCAGCAAAAGTATGTCCAGGATCTTCTTGATCGGTCTGGTCTGACTGATACTCGCACTGCTGAGACTCCTATGGAGCTCTCTCTTCAGCTTCGAGCTACTGATGGTGATCTTTTGAGGATCCCACCTGTATCGCCATCTTGTTGGGAGTCCGTATATCTTGTGAGCACCCGCTCGATATTGCTCATGCTTGTTCATATCTTGAGTCGCTCATGGCTTGTCCTACTCATATTCACTCATGAGAGACCATGGGGTCATCCCGTGTATGATGAGTAATTGACATCGGTTTAGGAAAGTCGAGTTTGAGTTGGTTGGTTCGACCATGTCGCTGCGTGGTGCAACAGTTCGGTTGACTGGTCAAACCCGGTCAAATGGATTAGGACGCTTATTCTGTTGATTTGACAGGTTTGGGCTTAATGTGGTTTCTTTGATGTTATTATGCTTTCATGTATCGAGCGGTGCTATTTGATGTTTTTCTTGTCCGTGTTGACCGCAGGATATCGAGGCGAGTCGTGGTGAGACACGAGGTGACCGGACTAGACACAAAGCGTGTCGAGGTCGAACGGTCGGATGTGGTGAAGACGCGGAGATTCGATGTGGTTGCGAGGCGTACACGACAAGGAGCGGAAGCTTCCCGGAAGGTGCAGGAGGGGCGAAATGGTGATTTCGCAAGGCTGCACAAGCGGGAGCGGGCTCGTTAGGGTTTAGCCGCGTAACGGGTTGGAGACCTGTTAGCCAAGGGCTATAATAGGTGTTGGGGGCTGCATACCCCCTCATGGTTTTAAGAGCTTATTCATCCCTTTGTGTGTGTGTTCCTCCCAAGAAGCATGTGAAGCTCTTGGTGTTCTTGAGGATTGAGAGGGAGGAGAAGAGTTGAGACACCATGTAATCATTTTCTTTGAATGTTCATGCATATGGGGACTCATCTATAGTTATCTCCGTATCAATCAAAGAAATCGTATTTGAGATGTCTTGAGTAGTTTCTCCTTGTCTTGCCTCTATTTCCTCGTTTTCTTTTTTGTTCCTGAGTTTCTCTGGTTCCTTCTTGGTTCATTCTGTTTGCAGCCTTGAGTTGAGAAGTGGTAATTTCTTTCTTGTCTCTTGACTGGGAGTTGTTCTCCAAGGCAGCTTGGCTAGCATCTTCCAGAGAGAAAGGATTTCTTTGTAGGGTTTTATTTTGTCCTCTGTTGTGTGTGTTTTTCAGAAGGAGAAGATGTATGGAATGGCTGTAAAACTATGTGTTAATGAAATCATACATCTCTTTGTTTCTACTTGAATTTCTTTGGTTTATGTGATGTTCTGATTTCTTTTGTCTCCCGGCTTGTTCTCTGTATTCTGTTCTCTTCTGTTCTTCTTTCAGTTTTTCAGCTCTAGTGGCAGATTGATCTCTCTCGCTAAGTGTCTTTCTCTGCCCTGTCAATTTTGGCTGAGTTTTATTATTATCTGAGTCCACCTATTAACCTGAATTGATTTCCTTTTGAGCTAAACTGAGAATCAAAGTATTCACTATTCTGTTCTGGCCGAGATTGCCTTTAGTCTGCATTATCTCTTCCTGAAACTATCTAGCTTCTTAGTCTGAAGTTGTGTTCAAAGAAATGGAGAAGAGCAGCAAGAGCTTTGTTCTTGCCAGCCGAAGCAAAAGTTGAATCCTATTCAATAGTTTTGGTACCAACAAAGTTTTCTTTGCTTTCTGCTTTCAGTCAGCCGACTGAACACCTTCCTGTTTATTTACTTTTTTCCCTTTAACTTTAGTTTGTTTTCTTAGTCAAGGTTGTGTCTATCTGCTCCTAATCCTTTTGGTCTTTGGTCTCCATCTCGGCTTTACAGGAATTTACTGTGTGTGCTATTTACGGATTGCAGACTACAATCTTTTCAGCTTCAGTTGAACCATCGGCTCTTTCAGGTTACTACTACCAAAATATTCAGCCTGCTACTGGCAGTGACTTCAGTTCGTAATTTGTCCCCTTGGCAGTGAGTTTCAGTTCTCTCAATTTGGCCAGCAGCAGCTCCTATTCTCGGTATTTACTGTTCTTTCAGATCAGTCTACTTTCTTTTGTCGGCAGTCTCTTATCTGATTTCAGACAGCTCTGCCGACTTCATCAAGTTAGCAGTTTTATCTCTGTTCGGCAACAGCAGCAAGCTCTTGCAAAGAATGTCCAACCGAATTATTAGTTCTTATTTTCGACAATCTGTTGGTTCAGTTAGTTTGTGGCAGAAACATTTCTTGCAGTTTGTTTTATCTGTCTCCTTGCTTAGTCAGTGGAATCCATTTCCTGTCTGTTCTCAGAAAAGTTTTTCTTTTGGTCTGGTTTTGCTCTTCTGTGAGGTTCTTCGACCAATCGGCAAAATATATTTTCTTACCTCATAGCTTTTATAGCTATCGGAGAGAAAATTCTTGTGGATACTTTGGGGGCAATTTTAAAAAGGCACCATTCACCCCCCCTCTGTTGCCGTTTCCGATCCTACAACTACAGTCATCTTCTTCGATTCTTCGCTACTTATGGGACCATCTCTCGTCACTTGTTTTTCCTAGCTCCACCTCCTCGTAATATCCCGAACGTCGTTACGGCATAAGATTTTAAATCCATCGCGGAATCGCCGGTTTTTCGCTAAATCGCGGGAAGGGAAAAATATGAATTGTAGAACTTTGTAAAATGAATTAAATAAATTAAAATATTTAATTTGGATGTTTTGGGCTGTCCGGAGGGGTGGGTCAGCCGCTTTGGGCCAGTAAGCCCAAATGGGGCCCGCACCCCTCCCAAACCCTAGCACCCTCTTTATAAACCCTCCTTGGCCCCTCCCTCTTTTCCACCCCAAACCAGCCACCACCACCCTTTGCGCCCCTTCTCCCCTTGCTGCTGCCATGGTGCCAAGGAAGAAAAGAAAGGGAAGAGAGGAAGGAAAGGAGAAGGAGAAGGAGAAGAAGGAGAAGGAGAAGAAGAAGAAGAGGAAAAGATTGGGGAAATTTCTTCATCTAGGTAATTTTTCCCCATCTCAATCCTCTGTTTTATGGATTTATTAGGGTTCTTGGCACGGAATTTGATGGTAGATATTAGATCAATTGCCCGATTAGAGTTTTGTCATGATTGGTTTTAGATCTATTCAAGCAGCGCGCTTGTCTTGCAGTTTTGATCTAGAAAACGACTTTTCCTGCAGGTATCCCCAAAAGGAAAATTGTAGAGGACTTCCAGATATATCTACTGTATTTTTTTCAAATTTTCTACCATGGGATCTGGGAGATACGGGGTCGGCAATACCACTGTCCGGCAGCAGACAGATCGGTACAGCCCGATGGTAAACCGGAGTTTAAAATTAGTAAACGAATTTTCCTGCGGGTCTCCCCAAAAGGAAAGTTGTAGATTACTTCCATATGTATCTCCTGTATTTATTTAAAATTTTATATTACGGGATCTGGGAGATACGGAGTCAGCAATATCGCTGTCCGGCAGGCGGACGGATTGGTACAGTCCGACTGTAATCCGGGATTTAAAAATAGTAAAAAACTTTTCTGGCCTTGGCCGTAGTTGGGAAAGTTGTAGATAATTTAGATATCTAGCTTCTGTATAAATTTGAGAATTGTTAGGCCTCTGTGCTGTCGTGGGCACGCGATTGAACGCGGCTGCCCAATCTGCCAGAGCAGAGTTCTTCCTCTGTTTTGGGCATTAAATTACTCCTAGCTGTGATTAAAATAAAAATAGGTGTTCTCCATGAAAATTGTAGGTTTTTAAGTCATGAATCCAGAGATGTATTATTTGCTATTTTTTGATCTATATTTTTAAAGATACAAAATTATGAAGCAACGCTGCTGTAGAGAATAAAATGTTGATTTGTGGAGCGGAGAGGAGTTTTCATGGTTCGGTCTCTAGCATTGTTTTATATATTTTGTCGTGTTTGTATGTTGTGGTTGAGTGCTGAGAGTTGTCTTATGGACAGGTGGTCTTGTCCCTGAGCGCTCTTGATTTTTGTTGTGCTTTGCTTCGTCGGATTGAGGCAAGTAAACGTAGCGGTGGTTGCTACCGTTTAACCTGTTGTTCTTACTACTTTCAGTTTACATTATTATCGGAATTTGATACAATTTCTATGATTGCATGATATTTTAATTGTGTAATTCTTGCTTAATGTTATAATGTTGATCATGAAATTAGCATGTGGTGGATGTGAGTATGTTGAGAGCGTGATAATGCTCCTTGCGGATGAATTAATGTGATTAATGAATTTTCATATCATTCAATCATTCATGTCATATCATGTCCTTTATGTATGTGGATGTCGCCGCTATAGCCGCGACCGCACCGCACAACGTCAGATATTGCCGTAATACGACGCACCTCTTCGCCCGCGGGAAGCATTCGTATATTGCCGAAATACGATGCATCGCACTTCCTGCCCTGGCAAGAGTAATGTGGAGCATAGCATGAGCATTCATATGCATTCATATGCATTGCATTGTGGGATGATCATTTGCATACATATGCAATATAATGTGATGAAGTTATTTTGTGGAATGTACAACTTCATAGTTGTAAAGTGGAATTGACTCTTGTGAGCTATTGATGGAAGAAAGGATGTGGTTGTGGTCTTGGAATGTGGTTTGTCCCTTGTGTGATTGTGATGGTGGCATGAAACTCTTTTCTCTTGTTTTAATTATTTATAGTAATTGTGGATATGGGAAGTAATTTAGTATTGTAGTAAGTCATACTTATGTTTTTATTGTCTTTGTTAGTGGTAGTGGTTGATGATTTAAAGTAGTCAATCATGAATTAATTGTTAATGTTTTACCGTCATTGATAGTGTATTGAGGTCGAGAATATATACGTTGTTAATTGTGAAAGATTAAATGTTGTTGATTAATCTATTGTGGTTTGTGGAATTTCTTTTGCATTCAATACGGGGTAAAATGATCGCATTCATATGCTAATTAAATCTGAAATTTAAGAGGTATGATTCATGAAAGTTTATGGTGGTTAAACATTTATGAACATAAATTGTAATTGTGGATGTATGGAATTATAATGATGATGTTTAAATTGCTTGTAGTTTGAATAACTTGTTAAACAGTTTGCTTGCTGAGATTTTTATCTCACTCTTGCTTCCCCCTCCCTACAGGTGGACTTTGAGCATGCATTGTGAAGGGTAGAGCGGCACCACACTGATGCACTTGTATTGTAATCTTAATGCTGAAATAAAGTTGAAAGAAATCTAGTCTATGTTTAGCTATCTTATTGACAAATATTTCTTCTTAGTAATATTAAATTCGTGTACCGTTCCTATAGATATTTTGTTATAGTTGATTATGATTATTGAATTGTTATCTCTATTCGGTTTATCTTAGTTGTTTACACTTCCGCTTATACTATATTGTTTTGTAATTGTTGCTAGTTTAGTTTATTTTATAAATTGACTAGTCAAGAGTAGCAATAGTAGCATCCTGTGGCATTGTGGGTCCCGGGTGTTACACTCCTCCACCGCAGCGCACTCGATGCGACTGGCTAATGATCCTTCTGATCGTCGTTCTCTTTCTGCCATCGTGTTTTTCTTGGCTCCTCCCTGATTGCCTGGAAGACAAAGAAGCAGACTGCAGTTTTCCGTTCGAGTGCAGAGGCTGAGTTGAGAGCTATGGCAGCTGTGACAACATAGATTACTTGGTTGAGATGGCTACTTGCAGATTTTGGTGTACCTATGAGGGGACCTACAACTCTTCTGACTGACAAAGACAGAGCTATCAAGATTGCCCGTGATCCAGTGAAGCATGAGCGCACAAAGCACATTGGTGTGGATGCTTTATACACTCGCTCCCACGCAGCGTGAGGGTGTACTTGCTCTTCGCTTGTGTCCTCGAGTTACATATTGCCGACTTCTTCACGGCCACGCACTTGGGCACAACATTTGTATTTTCTCCAAACTCGGTGTGTGATCCACCATGAGTTTGAGGGGTGTTAAGAATAGAATAGGAAATAGATTATTTGTTTCCTTATATGCCTCACTTTCCATATCTCAGATATGGCATATTCCTCTCAGATATCCCCTTGTACTCTATATATATTGTCCTTGGGTCTCATGAATATATGCACTATATTCCTAACACTCTCCTCCTCTTCCTCTCCTCCCGCCCCACTCCTCTTCTCCCGCCTCCTCTTCTCTTCTCCTCTCTCTTTTCTTCTTCTCCTCTCGGCCGAACAAACGATTTGTGTGTGGGGACGGCGGCCAAGCGCCGGGCCTTTTTATCCCCCCTGTCGCCCACTGCTGGGCGACTAGAACTCCACCGCCCAACCATTCGACGATTGCATTCCATCGCCCTGCTGAGCGACAAAGAATTATTCGCCTAACGGTGGTCGGATTGCCCACGTGTCGCCCGTTGACAATTGGTTCCACCACCCCGCTGGGCATCGAACCTTTGTGTAAAAAATGTGGCTACAGATATATTTGTGTAATTTCAATAAAAATAGATTATTCGCACAAAATTCATCTACACCACCGCTGAATCGCAACTGCACCAACGCTAGCCCAAGTTGGCTTCTCTAACGGCAAATGGCTAAATTGCGCCACCACCCGCCTCATTCGCGCCATCTCGCCTAGTCGATGCACCAATCTGCGCTGCTCTGCCGTCACCCAATCGACACCATCACGACCCAATCTACGCCACCACCTCACCGATTTCGTCACTAGATGGTACGAACAAGGTGGAAGAAACCTGGGAGGTGAAGATGTGACAACGAGTGAGGTGCGGTGGTGGCCGGCAAATATAGGTGGCAAAGTATCACACACGCCCATGCTTGAGTGAATGCAAAAAAGAAGTAAAAGAGCTAGGTATACTATCCACGTGTTGCACAATATTGTGCCTAGCCTGACACGGGTAGTTGAGGTGATGGGGAGTGGTGGTCGGAGGGCGGAGGCGAGGCGAAGCGAGAAGCGGTGCCGGAGGGCGAGGCGAGGAGGAGGGGGCGGTGAGCAAGGGAGCAACGTCTCGTGGAGAGGCAGCTGTTGGTGTTGGAGTCGAGGTGGGAGGTGGCATCGAAGGGCGAGGCAAGGCGGATGGGGCGACGGCACAAGGGAGCGGCATCGTGTGGAGGGGCAACAACTGGCGCTTAAGTCGAGAAGGTTGGCGGTAGATCCAACGACAGAGGGGCGGCGGTGGAGGAGGTGGCGGATGGGCGGCGGTTGAGGAGGTGGGTGGTGCGCCAGCGCCGGAGGAGGTGGTGGAGTGGCAACACGCCGATCGGCCGGTGTCGCGTGGTGGAGGCGGGGGAGCGCCGGGCAAAGGCGGTCGGGTGATCGCCGCCTACTATTGCAAAGCCCTATCGTACTACCACAAGACCGGTATGGGACAGCCCCTGCTAACTAATTTGTGAGTCCCAACCGAGCCTTGTCGAGGTTGAAAGTGAGCGTGGCGTAGTCCATGAGAAGTCTCACTTGGCTCAAGAGGGGCTCCAACTTGTGGATTCAAGTTGTAGTGAAACCTCGGTGTTGGCTTGGTCGGTTGAAGGCTTTGCATTGTAAAGGCCTTGTCATGATCTCCTCGCCGCACACCAAAGGAAGTGTGCTTATCGCGTGGCAATATGGGATGATTATGTCTTGTGGGTAAAGCTGTACAACCTCTGCAGAGTGTATAAACTATCCTGGATAGCCGTGCCCACGGTCATGGGCATGCTGAGTAAAGTTTTTCATGGATTAGACTTTGGTTTTTGAAACAATTTGCAAAACTGTGTGGTCGGAGCCACATGAGAGTTTTTGGAAAAGATGGTCCGGGTGGGATGCCCGTGGATAGGTTGGTGTTTGGTCGGAGCCTGCACTAACGGTAATACTTTTAATTACAATTATTGTTTTTCCGTATTATATTAAATTCAGCAATTTCAATCTATTTACCATATATCTTTAAATGCTGTTTTATGCAAACTAACCCTATCAGCCTTCCTTTGAAGCCTTTATCATTATGATGCATTTCTCCGTGTGACTTGCGGAGTATAAGTTTGTACTCACTCTTGCTATCTCAACACAGAGGAAGACGACTTCAACTACGGTGAAGATTTGGACGAGTAGGCCGCGTCTTACTGTCGTTTGCCTGTGGGCAGGCTCAGTGGGCTTCTTCCGCTTCGGTGTCTTTTTTTTCTTCCGCTGCTATTATTTAAAGTTTGGCTTATGTGCCGTGGATGTAAACTTTGGCATTCATGCCCATATTTAGTTATTAAATGTCATTGTGGTTGATATTTATCTTTGTTGTTCACTGTGTGCACTAGCTGATCCTGGACTAGTGCGATTTACACAGAGGGTCCAGGAGTCGTTGCTCCGGGTCCCGACACTTTGGGGCTCCGATTTCGAATCTTTGGGTGGTATGACTGGATCTTTATTCTTTAACCTCTGTCTCGGGAGTTATGACGATGATTCGTGAGTTATTGAGGTTATTTGGAGGTGCAGAGATGAGTGTTTTAGGTGCTCGGGTTGATTCCATTTCGTGCTTTCGTTTCTTGTACAGTAAGGTCTTTTCGAACTGCGATTTGAGGCATGTGAGCTTAAGAGATGCATCCAATGTTACCTTGCTAGATTGTCTTGGTCAGTTTTTTTGTTTCTTTGCTTTTCTGCGTCAAGTGCTAGAGGCAATTTCTGCTTTAGTTAATTACTTCTTTTAAAGTTTGCCTGAGCCAAAATTAGCATCTTGCTTGCAACTTTTTTTCAATTGGCTCTGCATTTGAATGAGGCCTAAATTTGGTATCTTGTTGCCTAGAAGTGTATATAGTTTTTATGAACTTACCAACAGTGAGTACTACTAATTCCTGTAATCTTTTCTACATGCTGAAAGAAACATTTTTTCTTTCTTTCTGATATCTTTTTCTATGATCTGGTATGTTAATAACAACAAAATTATTTGACGATGCTGCTTGTCATGCTTCTGTGGAGTTATTTCTCTGTTGTGTTTACTGACCCTGGTGCTGTTCCACCAAATTGGAGGCCTGATGTTGATGAAGAGAGAGGAGAAACAGCTCCCTTATTGTTATAGTCTATCACCGCCGCCAGAAGTCCAAACCTTAATCTGGCTGCGCCCAGTCTTTTGCTTCAGTTAGACTTCGTTTCAGAAAAGGATTCCTAATAAGAATAGGTCTCGGTCTTAAGCCGAACTCTGCTTGGTTTATATCTTATATATAGCTATGTAACCCAAACATTGGGGTATGAAAGAAATAAGAAAGGATCTCTATTGCCTTACCTCTTCCCGCTTGCCTTTCTCGCGACCCGTCTCTAGGGTTAGCCTTGCCGGTGGGCTAGGCAGTTCTGGTGACTACCCATCGCTACGCCCTGAGGTCCAAGGGTCATAACAACTTGGTATCAGTGATGCCGGGCTCCGATTCCAGCGAGGAGGCCAACTCGGTCAGTGCAACGCTAAAGGCGATTCAGGAGCAAATGGCGGAGATGAACTCCAAAATAGCAGATTTGGTGCGGCAAAGCATCACCACCAACTCCAAACTTGCTGTCCTCGAGTCGGAGAAAGTCTCCCTTGCCGCGACATCCGGGATGCTTCATCAACACTGTCCGCCTTCCGCCGCCACCGCCTCCGCATCAATCTCGGAGGGCGCACTTTCCCTTCCACCGCCTGGATTGTTGTCAATCCCATCGATGGCAAGCCCCGCCATCTTTCAAAGGGACCCTGTCACCACCGCCTATGCGCCAGCAAGACCACCACCGTCCCTTGAAGGATCAGCAGTTCACCCGATGCGGCGGCCACCGCCATCCATGCCGCGATTCTGTCCGCAGCCATCCCTGCCATTGCACACATCAATGCCTTCTCGTTTCCAAGCAGCACCAAACCCGTATGCCAGCGCTCCACGTTATCACAAACTGGAGTTTCCTACCTACGACGGTTTTGATGATCCCCTGTCGTGGCTCAACCGTTGTGATCAGTTCTTTCGTGGGCAGCGTACTGAGGAAGGGGACAAAGTTTGTGTAATACCCCGGAAATTGTTTAATTAATTGTTTAATTAATAGAGAGAGGGACTTTTGTGAAATAATTAAATTTATAAGAGTTTTGAGGGTTTTATGAAAATTTAAGACAACCTGGGCCTAGGCCTTGGCCTGTGGGTTTTTCTTGGCCCAAGAGGGAGGGAGGCCACCTCTTAAAACCCTAGGCAGCCCCCACCCCGCGCCCCACCCCTGCGCCCACCCTAGCAGCCGCCGCCTGTGCTGCCCCGACGCCTTCTTCCCGTGCGCCGTCGTCGCCTTCATCGCCGCCGCCTCCTCCCCGGTGCGCCGTCGCCGACGCTCGCCGCTGTACCGCGTGGATCCGGAGGAAAGAGAGGAGGAGATCGCGGGCGTGTTCGCCGCCGTGTTCGTCGTGTTCGCCGACGTGTTCGCCGTCGTGTCGCCAAGGGTAATCCCTGGTAGTCTCTAGATTGGTTTTAATCGTTAGATTCGTCGGTTTTCTGGGCTGCTGGGACGGTAGTTGTTTCTCAGTGGTTTTGATCTAGTTTCGTCGGGATTCAGGTCTGGACCCTTCTAGAAAGTTGTAGAGGGTTTAATTATCTTCCAGGGAGTACAAGAACACGTGATTCGGATTTGTGTAGTGAAAGTTATGAATTTTCTAGTGTTACTGTTCTGCAGATCGGGGTAGTTCTGGACAGAGTTTAGTAGATCGGTTTGTGCGACGGAAATAGTTGCGATTCAGGAGTCCTTCAAATTGAGAAAGTTGTAGATAAGTTTCTTAGCTTTCAATATAGGTAAAGAAGTCCGGATTCCGAATTTCTGGGCGAAAGTTATGCCTGTTTTAGTGCGCTGTCCAGAGAGTCCGACGTGAATTTGGATGCTTTAGAAAAGGGTTTGATCGGCTAGTTAATGGCAGAATCAGAGAGTCTCCCAACTAATTTTTGTAGATAATTTAATTATCTTTCTAGAGAGTCCAAGAACGCTTAATTTGGAGTTACGTACTGAAAGTTATGATTTTTGGAAGTCGGCTGTCTGTGGTTGGGCAGATTTGGCCAAGGGGAGTTGGGGATTTAATTGAGATAAATTGTTGGGTTAATTGGGGTTGCTATTATTTTATATCTAGAAACCCGCTACTGTCATGTTGGTAATTATTAATTAAATATTCAGGAGGAGAGCGGATTCCGGGGGTTGTGCCTTCTACGTGTTCTTCATTTTCTCGCGGTTGAGGCAAGTATATTTGTGATGTGAAAATCTGTGTGTTTATGGATTTGTTGAATTGTTTGGATGATGGTTGAATCATGACTGCTTAAATTGTGAGTATGAGTAAGTGATGAATTGAGAATGCTATTTATGTTCTGTTTACATTATGGTATTTATGAGATTGGTTGATGCGTAGTATGGTGAATGCTCGTTATCTTTGATACATTCACATATATGCATCATATTGAGAATTGTTGAAGTCTTGATCATGCGGTGATCAAGATCGAGGTCCCCACACTTGCGGAGTGTGGGCATTGGTCCCTGCACCGAGGGTACAGTGCATGGGTGTGCATTGACGGATGCACACCCGCACACGGTAAAATGCGAAAGAGATGAGAAAGAGGAGTTTTTGATCATAATGCATAGCATGAAATTCATATGTAATATGTTTAACTTGAGAGTTAATGTTCATGCTTGCATTTGTTACAAGTATACTTGCCGAGTCATTGGACTCACTCTTGTCGTTGTTTTGTTGTTGTTGTTTGTTTATTTTAGGTACCTTCACGAGGTCGAGATGCATGGGAATAAAGAGGATTAGTATTGTTGCACTTGCACCGAAATATTCACCATGGAGAAGATAGAGAACTCTAATTATTATTTGTTGATTAGTTCAAGTGGTATTTGATTATGACCTTCGATTAAGATGTAATAATGGATTAGAACTTCTTCATATTGCTTCCGTGCTTTACTTAAGTTTTATAGATGTTTCGCTTAGTAGCCAAATTACTTTGCTTATGTTATTCATACCTTTTGATAATATTGTTAGAACTTCATTTTTATCAATAAACAAAGGAGGCTCACGAAATTTTATAGAATGCCTTAGCATAGTTTTATTATGTTGTTAGTTTGGTAGCATTTCGTGCCATTGTTTGGTCGGGTGTTACTGCTTTGGCTCGATCATACCACCTCACGGAATTGCTCAAGCAGGGTATTTTCAATTGAACACGACGACGACCAACCAACGTGGATCAATTCAATGACCTATGCCACATGAGGTTTGGACCACCCTCCGAGTAACCCTTTGGGGAACTAACTCACCGCAACAAACGGGTCGGCCAACGATTACCAAACCAAATTCTGGCGCTCCTCACAGCCGATCGCTGTTACCCCTACAACAAGTCCGATCTTTACGGCTGGCCTTACGGAGCCTCTGCGAACGGATGTTGAACTGCAGCAGCCGGAAAATCTTCAAGTGGCAATGAGCCTAGCCCAAGATATGAACGACGTAAAAACAACCATGGGCGACTCACTCCCACAACACCGCCCCGGCGCCCTTCCAACGGCCTTCCATACCTGCTCCGGCGTTTCAAGAGTTGCCCGCCCGACCGCCACAACAGACCTCGGTCGTGAAGCCTTTTCGGCCTTACGCCGACGGAATTGGCCGATCGTCGCTCAAAGTGATTATGCTACAACCGCGATGACAAGTTCCACCGCCACCGCTAGGCGCCTTTTTCTCACTTTCATTGACATGAATGGGGACACTGAATCCGGTGAAGATACACTGGGACTGGGACTGCATGAGATCGAGCTGGAAAATACTTCACCAGAGATATCGCTACATGCAGTAATTGGAGCATCCAATGGGGAACCATGCATCTTTCGGTCACCATTGGTACCAAACATTTCGTGGCGCCTCGACTGTGGTCCACCCATAACCTCATCAGTGCTCGGATTGTGCAAGCAATGGGGGTGCGTTTGCTTCCTTTCCATGGCTTGCGCGTTAAAATCGCGAATGGCGAGCAACTCGATTGTGCTGGGGTTTGTCATCAGTTTCAGCTCTCAGTCCATCAGACACCGTTTTCATTAACAGCTTATGCAATTCCTCTGGATGGATTTGATATTGTTCTCGGTGTCCAGTGGCTTAAGACTTTGGGACCAATCCGTTGGGACTTTGACGAGCTGACAATGATGTTTTGGATGGATGGCAGACGAATACAATGGCAAGGGCTCTCCAAGGACCGCCCAATGCAGGCTTTGGTGCGCCGTCATGACGAGCTACAGCCCTTTCTGGCAGAATTTGATGATCTTTTTGCAGAACCATCTGGGCTTCCTCCGGTGCGACCACAAGACCACCGTATCCATCTTCGCCCAGGGGCAGCTCCAGTATCCGTCCGTCCATACCGATACCCACATCATCAGAAAGACGAACTGGAGCGGCAATGCACCGATATGCTTAAGCGCGGCATCATTCGCCGTAGTCACTCCTGTTTCTCCTCCCCGGTCTTATTGGTCAAAAAACATGACAACACTTGGCGCTTCTGTGTCGACTATCGCGCATTCAATGAGTTAACCGTTAAAGACAAATTTCCAATTCTAGTGGTCGATGAGCTCTTGGATGAATTACGGGGTGCCCGGTTCTTCACCAAACTAGACCTTCGGTCTGGATATCACAAAGTTCGCATGCACCCTGATGATATATTTATGACAGCCTTTTGTACTCATGAAGGTCTTTTTGAATTCTTAGTTATGCCTTTCGGGTTGACTAACGCGCCGGCCACATTCCAGGCCCTGATGCAGGCTATTCTTCGTCCCTACTTGAGAAGCTTCGTGTTGGTATTTTTTGATGATATCTTGATATATAGTCCTGCCTGGGCTAACCATCTGAAGCACCTCCGCATGGTCTTTACACTCCTGCAACAACATGAGTTGTTCCTCAAGAAATCCATGTGCTCGTTTGGTCTTTCTTCGATTTCTTACTTGGGCCATGTAATTTCAGAGGGAGGCGTAGCCATGGATCCTTCTAAAGTACAGGCAATTACCGATTGGCCACAGCCCAAGACTATTAAAGCATTGCGCGGATTTTTAGGTTTGGCAGGATATTACTGCAAATTTATCTGAGATTTCGGGAAGATAGCTGCGCCCCTCACTAATCTTCTGAAGAAGGACGCCTTTGGATGGTCGCCTGAGGCTCAGCAAGCCTTCATGGCCCTCAAAGAAGCCCTGTCCACAGCACTAGTCCTGCACATGCCAGACTTCACACATCAATTTATTGTTGAATGCGATGCGTCCGGGACCGGATTGGAGCCGTTCTTCATCAAGGAGCAGGATCGATAGCTTTCTTCGATCGGTGGTATCGCGCCACCCAAACTACCGCATATGAACACGAATTGATTGGCCTTGTTCAAGCAGTCCGTCATTGGAGACCGTACTTGTGGGGCCGCATTTTCCTCATTCGCACGGATCATTATAGCTTAAAGTTCTTGTTGGATCAACGCCTCTCCACCATGCCACAACATCACTGGGTCAGCAAGTTGTTTGGATATGACTTCACGGTGGAATTTCGTCCGGGCCGTTTAAACACCGTTGCCGACGCCCTCTCCCGCCGCGATGGTCTTCCGCCCAGCTTGATGGCTATATCATCACCAGCTTTCGCCATTTTTCCAGAATTGCGGAATGAGGTATTATCTATTCCAGAGCTGCAGCAACTTCGGACCAATATCGAGTCAGGCGCATTGGGGACTCCATGGTCTATCCTGGTTGGTCTCATTCTGCATTCTGGACGAGTCTTTGTCCCAGCTTCTTATCCCAAAGTGCAGCTACTTCTTACCGAGGCCCATGCTGCTCACGAAGGCATTCAGAAAACTTTGTGCCTACCACAGAAGATTTTCATATCCCAGGAGCCAAAAAACTGGTACAAGACTTTGTGCAGACTTGCATGGTTTGTCAGCGCAACAAAATTGAACACCTCCACCCCGCTGGCCTCCTACAACCATTAGAAGTTCCAACTCAGCCTTGGTCCGACATTGCGATGGATTTTATTGAAGGACTTCCTCGTGTTCACGGAAAAACAGTCATCCCGTCGGTCATTGATCGCTTCCAAGCACGCACATTTTCTTCCCTTAGCACACCCTTACTCCACCACAACAGCTGTTCGAGTGTTCTTTGATGAAATTGTGCGCTTCATGGGATTCCATCATCAATTGTGTTTCGATCACACCCCGCTTTCACAAGCAATTTCGCAGGATTTGTTCCGCTTAGCGCATTCGACTTCATCTTAGTTCAGCTTACCACTGCAATCGATGGTCAAACCGTCGCCAATAAGGTTATTTCAATGTATTTGCGCTGCTTGACAGAGATCGCCTCGCCGATGGTTGGAGTGGTTGCCATGGGCTGAATATCGTTATAACACATCTTTTCATTCCGCATTGCATACGACTGCTCAAAGTGGTCTACGGCCGTGACCCTCCAACATTGCGCTCTATGAGAAAGGCACCACTGTTCAGTCAGAAGCCTCCTTGCTAGCCCGAGATCAATTCCTTCATGACATCCGAGATCGTCTTCTTCAGGCTCAGCAATATGCCAAAAAGTACTACGATCACAAACACCGTGATATTTCTTTCGCCATCGATGATTGGGTCTGGCTCCGTCTCCGTCACCGGCCAGCAGCTTCTCTTGGATTGTCCGGAAGCGGCAAGCTGGGACCGAAATATTTTGGCCCTTACCAAGTCCTTGCGCGCATTGGGTCCGTGGCATACAACCGGACTTACCGATCGCCAAAATACATGACGTCTTTCATGTTGGCTTATTAAAGAAGTTTCACGGGGTGCCTCCAGCCACACCCCCTCCGCTACCTCCTCTCCAGCAGGGTCGTGTGCTCCCAACTACGCTGCGGGTATTGAAGACTGAGAAACGCCAGGGACAGCTGCATGTTCTCGTCCAATGGACTGGTCTGACGGTTGCAGATGCTTCTTGGGTTCCATTGACTCGTTTCCAGGAGGCTTATCCAACATTTCAGCTCGAGGACGAGCTGCTTCACGAGGAGGGGAGAGATGTTATAGTCTATCACCGCCGCCAGAAGTCCAAACCTTAATCTGGTTGCGCCCAGTCTTTTGCTTCAGTTAGACTTCGTTTCAGAAAAGGATTCCTAATAAGAATAGGTCTCGGTCTTAAGCCGAACTCTGCCTGGTTTATATCTTATATATAGCTATGTAACCCAAACATTGGGGTATGAAAGAAATAAGAAAGGATCTCTATTGCCTTACCTCTTCCCTGCTTCAGTCTTCTGGCGACCCGCCTCTAGGGTTAGCCTTGCCGGCAGGCCAGGCAGTTCTGGCGACTACCCATCGCTACGCCCTGAGGTCCAAGGGTCATAACACTTATCCACCTCAGACTTTAGTGGTCTGATAAATTCACAGCAATCTATGGCTCTTAGTGATACAGGAAGTCCAAGGATCAGATACTGCTGGAAGTGCAACTAGCCGAAGCCACCCCGTTGCCATCACTGTTCTGTCTGTAAGTTCAATTCCGGAACTTTAGATTTAGTTTTGAACACTTGTTACAGATGTGAGTTTCTCAGAGAGTGTGAAATTCTCTGTCGTACTGTATATTAATGCCTATAATTGATCTCAGGTGGAAGGTGTGTGCTGAAGATGGATCATCATTGTGTATGGGTTGTGAATTGTGTTGGGGCGCTGAACTACAAATTCTTCCTTCTCTTCCTGGTAAGATATACAATATTTTGTTGGTGTATGCGCTGACAGAATACATCAGTTTGCCTTTTACCCTATCATTTATGCAATGGCTCTACAAGCTATCTCCATTAGAAACCAACATATGGACGTCAGGAAATTTTCCTGGTTCTAGTTGTGGTCCATTTCTTTATTCCACTGACTGTGAAAGTGTATGTTAATTTATGTTTCCAGTATCTAGATCATACTTATGTGATAAATAATTGGGAGTCATTTAAAAATGCACATGAATAGTAAAATTTGTGATATTGCTGGAGTTATCTACTTTTCTCTATTAGCACTGTTATTAAGTCGCGCGACTAGTCGCGACTAATCGTCGATTAGTCGACAAGTCGGCACACAGCACCGGCTAGTGCCGTCGACCGACTAGCTACGCTTAGTCGCTCGACTTGTCGACTAGTCGGCGACTCAGCCGCGACTAGTCGCTCGAATGTGCACATCAATGTTATTGGATTATTTCCTTATATGCCACCGAACTCAAGGTTTGCATCATCCCTTGTATGCCACTCATTGTCTCACCGAAAGTACTTCAAAAACATTTAAACTTGAAAAAATATGAAAAATCACACCAACAAAACCGGAAAGGGGAAATATACACAGCTAGATGCTGTCATGCAAACTCACAAGCAAACTGTTGGATAAGATTTGGTGTTGTGGGATCCCTCATATATGATTTCTCAATCTGAGCAACAAGCAAGTAGTAGTAGAGTAGTCGACGACTAGTCGGGATTAGTCACGACTAATCTCCAAGTCGGTAGCATCACGACTGACTCAATTTACGACTTAATAACCTTGTCTATTAGTCGCTCCTTGGTTTATTGGTCAAATTACTTGAAATGTGTATGCAAAATCCTCATTTGCAGTCTTGCATTGTATATATTGGATTACATTCTATGCCTCTTGACTCTTCGATTTGCTATACCAGAAATCCTCTAGAAAAATATTTGGGAGTGAATATGATATTATTTTTTCAGAACCTCAGATGGTCTGTACCAACCTGTAAAAACTACATGTGAAGGTTAAAACCAGTAGCAAATTCACAATAGCTTCAATCTTACCAAATTCTTGAAATTTGAGGTTCTTTAAAGCACTAATGTACAGCATGATATGCTCATGATGGAAGCCTTGAACCTATACTAATGTACAGCATATGCTTATGACAGAAGCCTTGAACCTATACTAGTTCTACTATTATTTCCAGGGAAGATCATACATGCAGCGTGAATATCTTGTGGACTTCCCCATGTAGCTTCCCAGCATCCTTCTGCATGTTTTTATTACTGTCATCATCTTAGTAATCTTTTCGGGCATTGGTATTGTATCCTCTCTTTTGCTTTCCAAAATTAAGCATCGGTTGACTTGTGCTTTATATTGTGTCACACGCTCACACTGCCATAGTTGTTTCGGACCTACTATCAGTGCTTCCTGTCCAGCATTGTTTCTTTAAAAAGAAGAATAGTGACTTATTTCGCTGTTTGATCCTTGCATGTGTCCTTATAGAAGCTGTGTTAGTTGAGTTGAACACCAGAAAGCAGTAATATCATAGGAAAGTGAAGCTGCATGAATCTGAAAATAGGTTTCTCTTCTGTTTTCTATATCAAGTTTAGAGTACATTCAGTATGACCTAACTACTAATCTAATCAGTGGCTTAAATTTAGGAAAATTGCAAACCCCCCTATTTGTTATCTGAGTTTGAAAAACACCCGCACAACTTATTTTGTGGCATTTACACCTCCACAAGTTATCTAAAAAACTCGACCTGCGGGGGGTAAGACAGTCCTCGGCATTAGCTTAAGAAGATCTTCTCACGCAGATCGAGAAAACCCCCAACCCCTGCTCCACCCTTACACAGCGGCACTATCACCCGTGAGAACGACCAACCACTGGGCGGGCCTTAAACCTGTGCTTTGGTGTGGTAGCAAGGGATTTTTCCCCAGCCTGAAATTCGCCCCACTGAGTCGAACCCAGACCCTGGAGGTGCTACTAGAGTGCTTTAGCCATTACGCTAGAGGCCCGCTCGCCTCCACAAGTTATCTCACTTTGTAAAACTCTGCCCTCACTTTCTTTGCTAATTTTAATGGGAAACATTAAAAACTTAAGCAATAAGCCTTTGAATGTTTTGTGTTTTACAGATTATGTCCAGGTTAAAAGTCATACCTATATTTGTGTCCATGGAGTGTTCTCAGTGCATTCCTGAAACATTGTCCTGCTTTTCTTTTGCAATTTAAGCATTCGTACTAAATATAGTGATACAGGTGAATGATTGATGGGGGCAATAAGCCAATGACTATTGGATGGAATAAATGAATACTAAAAGCCGCCACTACTGTAGTCATGGAGCTGTATACATCGTAGTTATTGGATGCCAATAGCTGTAATGGTTTAGAATCTTTAGGTCGGCAATGTAGAGGCTGTATAAAGTATCTCCACTGTGCTGCTAAAAGCTCATATCGATACCTGGTTGCTGTTGATTAGCGGACTTACTGCACACATGATACCTTTTAGGAACAAGTAATGTAATTTATACTTTAATATATTCTTCTAGTGCAATGCTTCTAATATTAGCATTGTTGGGAAGGCAGCCTTCTCTTGGATTTGTCCTTTCCTTTAAACTGATGTATTAATAGGGTAGGGAGATTTCTTATATGCCACTATCTTTTGTAATAAATTCTCACTGTGAGGCTGACTTAGTGGGTCATTGCTGGTAACGATACGTCAGTGAGAGATCCATTGGCATATGAAGACATGAGAAAAGATACAGTGAAAAACGAGGGCTTATTTATATATTTATTTTCTTTGTTACATTGCTCTCTAGATCCTAAGGGTTCTGAAGTTATTTTCTTGTCTTTTGTATAATGCAGTTCTACACTTTTCTTGAGACGGCGCTTGTTACCCTGTCCTTATTGCCTCACTTTATTGCTTTCTTCAGCGATGTTGAGATCCCAGGAACTCCTGGGGCGCTTGCAACCACGTTCCTCACATTCGGTAAAGGCATTCTTCTGTGTGCAGCATCTCAATTGCACTCTCTTGCTTGAGAAATTCGAACGACCATCTTATCAAAGCATCCCTTTTTTCCCTGGCAGTATTGAATCTGGCCTTTGCGTTGAGTGTCCTTGGTTTTATGATAATGCATATTTCACTTGTTTCTGCTAATACAACAACAATTGAGGCAAGTATCTAAAATTCCAATATTTTTTCCCTGCTGAATACAGAATTTTGGACACATCTGGCACCGTAGCAATCTAAAATTCCAAATTTGGCCTCGGGCAAAAAATCCAAAATCGCCCTTCCCGACCGCGAGATTACCCGGGCGACACTGGCGAAGTCGTGGCGGTTCGGCACCGCACGATCAAGATTGTAGACGGGTCGGGCGGTCCTGCATCAAGACGACTGCTTTTGTGCTGCGCCGCCGCATGACCCCGCCTCCCGACCGACGACCCGCCTCCGCCGCACGACCCCGCTCGGCCAGAGATGACCATGGTGCCGACCGCACGACCCCGCTGCACTAAATTTTTGTTTAGGGTTTGATATATGTATTTAGTATAATAATTTATATGTATTATTGAGTTATTTACAATAAAATAAATTTGGATATATGAAATGTTGTTTCAAAAATTTGAATTTGATGTAGAGTCCAGTTTATAGCTTGTGTGATTTTTGTTGCATTTAGAAAATTTAAAATTTTGTTTGGTAGAGTACGAACGAAATATGTGTGAAGTAATGATTGATGTATTTGTGATTTTGTAGATTGTCGACCGTGAAAAAATATTGAACCGACAATAACAATTTTGATCATGGTATGTTGTTTTATTGTAGAAAATTTAATGAAATTTTTTGAAAACAACTGTGATAAGAACAATTAGGCGAAAGGAAGGAAAGTGATATTTAACAGCTGGGAAAAAGGAATGCGAAAAGATGAGGAGATTTTATGCTAATAATTAAAATACACTTCATAATAAATGATATGTTGAACTAGATGTGAAGTAACGATTGATGTTGTGTTTTTGTAGATTGTCGACCGTGAAAAATATGTTGAACTGACACTTTGTAGGAAGGCGACTTGAGTCACCCCCGTGAGTTTGTAGAGTTTTGTGAATTTTGTACTTTTAAACCGAAAAATTTAGGAGTAGGTGCAATAAAGTTTATGTTCATCAGATGTTGTAGGTGCGTAAAAATTTTGAGATAATTTTTGAAGAGCTATTGACTATAGAACGATCGCTACATACAATGGTAAGTGATATTTTGATTTTAGTGAGAATTAGTGTACGGAGAGAACCAAGATATTAATATTGGTAAATGACTTGCAATCTGAATCATTGAATGCGAAGACGAGATAATAAACTTCATAATACGCTTGGGAGTAACATGTCACAGACATTTTTATTGCATGCGTAACATATAGCATGATATGCGACTAATGTACCCAATCGTCAGACGACCCACTGTGGACGGGGCCACTTTCCTTCATTGCCCGCCGACGTTGAACTCCTCCGTGGCCTCTTTTGCCTTAGCCGCTATTTCCTCTTTCTCTCGCAAGGCCCTCTCGCGAGCCTCCCGCCTCCTCCGCTGCACGCATCGAGATGGGCTTGCGAGTCACGTTGTATACGCAGGTGTGCTCGTGGTCGCGACGCCTCCCGCAAAGAACTCCTTGTCCTGCTTGACATTGCACCTCAAGTCGATGGTCCATTGGTCGCCAGGTGGATCTCAAGATCGATCCATTTGCGGTAGCCACATAGGGCCCGGAGACCGCAAAAGACGGAGAGATTGTTAGTACGTGATATGAAGGAGAAAATATCGGGAAAAATGGTGCATGTGTTCGCTACGGTTCCCGATAGGATGAGGTGTCAAAACGCGGTTGGGGTATTCATCGGAGTAGTTTGCGCAACCCCGAACGCATACCTGTGGTGATGTGTTCGCTCGATTTGATGAACTTGCACATGTCCCGCACCAACAAAGGGGGTGTCTCCCCTCGTGGGAGTTGCGCGAACGCCATTGGGGACGTCCGGATGGGGTTGTTGCTACGCTGCCGCCATTGCGGGAGTCGACCTCGTAGCCAGCAGCAGCCTTTGCTTGTTCCTCGTGAGCCGCAGCCCTTGCTATGTTGCGTGTCTCTCCCATTGTGCCTTCTTGGGGACTCCTCCTTAGCCTTCCGCCTAGTTTCATTTATCTTGTCCGCGACCCGCCAACTCTTGATATTATTGTTGTTCATTTTGACCTAGAGAAGGGATGTAACATGTAGTGTTAGATGGTGTAGTGTTTTGCGCACGCATTGCACGTCAATTTATAAGGTGAAGGGTAGCCATGTGTATTTTTGTGGTCACAAGCAAAGATTGTTTCGGTTTCATTCAAATCGTGCGGCATGTTTGACAATATTGTTCTCTCGAACGCAGAAGCCCCGCGTTGCCGATTCTGGCCGTGGGAGGATGAAATGGGCATGAGGACCGACATTGCGAGGCATGAGAGAGTTGTCGGGGGTAGCGACCCGCCGAGATGCGCCATCGCTTTGATAGACCGGAGTGGAAGATTAATTTAATGTTGTGTGCTATTTTCTTTCTTGTATTTATTGTTATCGTTAAGGTGTAGTGTTGGAGGTTATTATTGTGTTTATTGTTATCGTCTGTCTTAGTGCTGGAGGGTTAATGTATGTTTCGTGAATCAAGTCAGAATAAATAATTTGCAAAACATGCCATGGATATGTATTACACATACGCACATTTCATAAATAGTTACAACAAACTATGAGACGTTACTAAATCGAATTACAAAAGCTCATTATGGATCTCGCTGCCGCCTCCTCGGACGGCGATGTGCTCCTCGGAGAAGGTGAACCTGCTAGGGGAGTGCGGTGCATCTCAAGGTCGCATCGCGAGGCTCGCGTCCGAGGTGGTGCTGCGACGATCTGGGGAGGTCCGCTGGATGGCGAGAATAGAGCTCAGCCAATCGGTCGACGAGGGGTCTATGTCCTGCTGAGATGTCACATCTGAATTACGCCATGCACAACGTTGTTAGTAATAAATAGTAATATCAAAAGCCATTTACCTGCGTAGGCTGAAATGCCGATGACCCACCGCACTCCTCGCACTGTAATCTTGGTAGGTATGGCTAAACCACCTCCCGCCTCCCGCAGCCGGATCGACCACCATGGGCGAACACGGCACCGGCACCTCCGATCGCCGTGCCGAGTCGTGGTCGCCGTCTCGGAGATCGGGCACGCCGGCCAGCGAGATTGTTCGCTCCGCATCTCCGTGATGACGATGGCTGCAGCAGGGTGCTATCCTGTCGCAATTGCTGCAAGAAAAATATGGGGTTAGAGATAAATGGCAAACGAGTGCATGAACAAATAGGTCGCAAATCACGTACCGCCGGCCCGAATCGCGTGGACGACGAGCGAGCGAAGCTGGGTCGACTGCTGGACAACGACGGACGTGACGATGATGGACGTGCTGATGGCACTGCTGACGGTGCCGCAGAGGGGGGTGGTGGTGGTCGCCCGCCCGCGACCGCCGTGCAACAACATCATCTCGCGGCCGACCACAACCGATGGTCCGTATCGCAGACTGGCGTCATCATAGATGCCGCGCATCAAGTGAGCAGCGATCAATCGAATTTGCCCTCCCACGATGGAGAGCCCGAGCCCTCGTCGTGGATACGATGCAATCGGTCGAACCGCAGCTACACAAGTAACCGCTAAAACATAATCGTGCATATGTTAATTACATACTAATCTCTACCGCCTCGCGCGCCGTGCGCCGATGTCGGCCTCGACCCGCCTCTACAGCAGCCTCGTATGATCTCAATCGACGCCGTGGCGGCGCCCAAGAAGCCCATCGCGGGTGCGTGGAACGTACCACCGAGGTATGTGCTATACGTGTCGAGGTCGCACGGCCGGGTCTCATCCACAACCATCGTGTCCTCGTGGTCACGCCACATGTCTGCCCACCCCGCTGTACGCCTCCGCCTTCGCTCGCCGCCTTCCTCGATTGCCTCGCAAGTTAATTGAGACATCCACAATTAGTAGGGGCACAAAGTAATGCATTAATTAAAGTTACCGTGAAATTACATACCGGTGGGTGCCGGGTGCAAGAGGGCGCCCCGGCAGGTGGGACAACCCGGTACATGTCGAATCGCCTCATGACTCGCCGCGGGTTGTATGGCTCGACGCAGCGAGAGAACACCAAGTGGCAAGTCGTCAACCAAGACATGTGATCCCCGCCCGATCGAGATGATAATCCGTGGGGGCCATGTCCATAATGAACGGTGGAGTCCATGGCCACCGACTATCTCTACCTCGTGGAGTGTCTCGAACATGTTGTGGAACCCGCACGCACATCTCGGTCTCTCCTTGGCCCACCGCAACCGAGCATGTGTCCAACGTGTACCCATGGTGGGCCCATCGACGGCGCCGCTCCATTACCAACTAATGGATCGCGCGAAGGCTACGCAAGCGAAAACAAAATTTTCACCGCGCACACAAGGACATCATGCTTAAAGAGGGATCATGGATCGTTACCACTAGACGCCAGCAGCAATGAAGAAGAGTTGGAGAAGCCGATCCAACCACGCCGTCGAGGTAGTAGTGGAAGTAGTCGATCGTCCCGAACCGATCGCTCCTCCACGCGATCAACCGCACCACGAGCGATCCAATCAGAGGTTGTTGATGCCGATCAACGCCGCAACAAGCGCCGCCTCCACCGGTATCCACACGTCCGGTCGGAACGCCGATCGCGAGTGTACCAAAGACTCGTGAGCGGCTAGGGTTTGGCTCGAGGTGGCGGCTACGGATTAGCACGGGATTATCAGATGCATCCCCGTGTTAATAGCGGCCTCTAGTAAGACATATTAACCCCAAAGTATACGTGAAGATCATATCGGTGAACTCGTAATGTTCTCATGTACTAATCCTTTGCCTCATGATATAGATTAAGCTCAAGGCGAGACCGTGTCATCCTCTTAATAGCTCAATCACTCTCGATTCCGTGATGGATTATAAACTCGTGATTGACCTCAATCACCTTTGCATGGCCATGCACTTTCATAATCCATTACATCGAGGGGCCCGAGATATCTCTCCCATAAGGAGGGCAAATTCTATCTTGATCATTCACATCCCACTACATGTTTCATGGCAAACCCAAAGACTACTTTTATGACTACCCGCCACGGAGTAGTGTTTAGTAGTCCCAAAATAAGCTACTACGCATGCCGGGAACCATGATGATCTCAAGTCTAAGGATTCCACATAAACACTACTTGAGACCAACCGATGACACATGGAATCTCTCGCAGTGTCTCATGGCGGGTCTATCCAACATATGTTCACTAACACATGTCCATATTATTGATTTGGTATCTCCATACCATGATCCATGAGACATGATCATCAATCAATACATATGTTGATCTTTGAATCATATTTGTTCCTCATATGAAATATAATCGGGATCATTTAGAAATAGCAACATTTTGGCATTAAGAGTCTCATGAATAAGTCACATACTCATTGATCAATAATGATAATGTCTATTTCAAGGAACAAAGCAATGTATCATAAACATAGTATGTGATATATTCAACATCTCCATGTTGCCTCTAGGGCATATCACCAACAGCCTCCCACTTGCACTAGAGTCAACCATGTAGGTATCTAATACCCATTGCCCTAGTGTGAGCCTCATGCTTTGGTCGGGAAGCGGCTTTGTCAACGGATCCGCAATGTTCAAATTGTGTGTACTTTGCATATCTTAACATCGCCTCTCCACAATCTCGCGGATGAGATGAAATCGTCAGAGAATATGCTTGGACTTCGGTGCGATCTAGGCTCCTTGGTTTATGAATGGCTCCACCGTTGTCACAAGAGAGGTCCATTGGGTGGAGGCACTAGCCATCACACCAAGCTCGAAACAAATTTCTTGATCCAAATGCCTCTTTAGCGACTTGTGCCGCTATGTACTGCTTCATTGTAGAATCAAGAACTGCCTCCTCGCTTGAACTCTTCCACCACCGCACCGCCATTCGTGCGTAACACAAATCCAGATTGCGATCTAAAATCATCTTTGTCGGTTTGAAGCTAGCATCGGTGTAACCATTTACAACGAGCTCTTCCTCACCCCCATAGACAAGGAACACATCTTTAGTTCTTCTCAAGTACTTCAAGATGTTCTTTACTGTAATCCGCTGACTTTCACCGATCTCGACCGGTATCTACTTGTAGCACTTAAAGCATACGAGACATCCGGACGTGTACAAAGCATGGCATACATAATGGATCCAATAGTCAAGCATATGGAATCGCATTCATTTTATCCCGCTCATCGTGTACTAGGACACCGATTCTTGCTAAGATTTATACCATGTGACATAGGTAGGAAGCCTTTCTTGAATCCTGCATGTTGAACCTTTTCAACACCTTGTCAATGTACGTATCTTGGCTTAATCCAATTAGCCTTTTGATCTATCTCTATAGATCTTGATGCTCAGAATATATGCCGCCTCTCCTAAGTCTTTCATAGAGAAACTACTTTTCAATGAAGACTTAACAGATTCGAGCATAGGAATGTCATTTCCGATCAATAATATGTCATCCACATATAAGACCGTAAACACGAAAAGCGCTCCCACTAGCCTTTTGTAAACACAAGGCTCTTCTTCGTTCTTGATGAAACCAAACCCTTTGATTACTTCATCAAACGAATGTTCCAACTCCGAGATGCTCGCTTAATCCATAAATGGATCTTTGCGCTTGCATATCTTTCCAAATTGATTATGGATCGACAAAACCGTGGGCTGTGTCATGTACACATCCTCACTCGATTTCCATTAAGGAAAGCTGTTTTGACATTCATTTGCCATATTTCATAGTCGAAATAAGCAGCAATCGCTAGAATGATCCGAATAGACTTTAGCATTGCGACGGGCGAAAAAGTTTCATCATAATCAACACCTTGAATTTGTTTGAAACCTTGGCCACCAATCGCGCTTTATAGATGTGAACATTTCCATCTATGTCTATCTTTTCTTGAAAACCCATTTGCACTCAATGGTTTTAACACCATCGTGTGGATCAACCAAGTTCCAAACTTGATTACCGTGCATGGATTCAATTTCGATCTCATGGCTTCAAGCCATTTCGTAGTCTCGTCCCACCATCGCTTCTTCATAGGTCTTAGGCTCATCGTTGTTCAACAACAATATGTCCCGTTGTTGAGTAGTCAAGAACATGTACCTCTCGTGTGCACGACGTGACCTCTCCGACCTCGTGGTGCCGGTGTGTCCACAACAGTTCTTCAACAGCTTGTTCATCCTGTTGTGGTTCTCAGGAGCTGAAACGTTGTGTGTTTCTCAAATTTCTTCAAGTTGCACCATGCTCCCACTATCTCTTCTTGAGAGAAACTCTTTCTAAGAAGACACCATGCCAAGCGACAAACACTTTGCCTTCTTCTTGATTATAGAAGTAATATCCTTTGTTTCCTTAGGATACCCGATAAAGAAGCATTTATCGATTTAGGACCGAGCTTATCGATTGTAAACGTTTTACATAAGTCTCACATCCCCAAATCTTAAGAAAAGACAAGCTAGGACGTTGTCCCGTCCACATCTCATATGGTGTCTTTTCATCGATTTTGATGGAACCCTGCTTAGTGTGAAAGCGGCTGCTTCAAGAGCGCACTTCAAAAAGACAACGGAAGATCACTGTGGCTCATCATGGAGCGCACCATATCTAATAAGGTGCGATTTCTCGCTCGTGATACCCCATTCCATTGAGGTGTTCCAAGTGAGTCAATTGTGGAACAATTCCACAATCCTTCGATGATTACCAAACTCATGGCTCAAATACTCGCCTCCACGATCGATCGTAGAAACTTGATTGTCTTGCCTAAATGATTTTGCACTTCATTTTGGAATTCTTTGAACTTTTCAAAGGATTCGGACTTATGTTTCATCGTAGATATATCCATATCTACTAAAGTCATCAAGAAAGTTATGAAGCATCGAAACCACCTCATCGTTGAGCTCATTGGTCCACATACATCGAATGTACGAGTGCCAATAAGTCACTTGCCCGCTCACCTTGACCGGTGAAAGGTGCTTTTGTCATCTTGCCAAGTAAACAAGATTCGCATGTCTCAAATGATTCAAAATCAAATGAGTGCGAATACCATCTCTATGGAGCTTCTCCATGCTTTCTCATTTATGTGACCTAAGCGACGTGCCAAATAAACGTGGATTCAAATCATTCGATCGTTGCCTCTTTGTATTAATGTTATAGACCGATGACTCTTCAAGAGTAAGAACATATAACCCATTCACCAATGGAGTATGACAATAGAACATATCTTTGAAATAAAGAGAACAACCATTGTTCACGATCTAAAGTCATAACCTTCGCTTGTAAACATGAAGCGTAAATAATGTTCTTGGAAAGAGATGGAACACAATAACAATTATTCAATTCCAAAACTAATCCTCAAGGTAAAGACAATGGCATGGTGCCAACACCACCGCAGAACTTTTGCTCCATTGCCAACGCCAAGATCCACTTCGCTCCTCCTCAAACTTCTACTTCTTCTTAGCCCCGCAACGATTTGCAAATGTGAGCAACCGATCCGGTATCAAATACCCAAGAATCGAGAGATAAAGTAGCAAGATTGATTTCTATAACATTTATACCGGAGCGAAGTCGATTTCCTTCTTTTCTCAAGATCCTCCAAGTACTTTGGGCGCCCTTTTCCAATGTCCCGATTGCTTACAGAGTAGCAATCGCATCGAGCAGGCCCTTCTTGACTTGCTTGGCCTTAGAACCGCCGCGATCTCATCGAGCTAACTTTCTTTGACCGCGCCTTTCTTTACATAGGGCTTGCCCTTGCCTTTCTCGCATCATCATCACATGATGGTGCTTTTCTTAATGCTTTCCTCGGTGATTTTAGCATCCCATGCAACTCACCCAAGGTCTTGTCCATGTTGTTCATGTGATAGTTCGTAATGAATGGCTCAAAGCTCGAGGGGAGCGATCAAGAATCACATCGTAGCCAACTCTGGCTAAGGGGAAAACCAAGCTTTTCCGGACTCTCAATGTAGCCAATCATCTTAATCACATGAGGGTCGACGGATTCCTTCGCAAGCTCGCACGCAAACAAGGACTTTGAAGTGTTGAACCTCTCACCTTGCTTGGTTCTCAAACATACCACGCAACCCCACAATGATATTGTAGGCATCTGTGTTCTCATATTGCTTCAAGCTCAGAGGACATTGTGGCAAGCATGAGACACTCACATCAAGGTAATCATTCGCTTGCTTCTCATAAGCTTCCCGCAGCCACAAGTAGCATTATCGTGCAAGTCATCGTGATAAGGAGACTCAAGGACATACTCCTTGTGCTCTTGCTTGAGAACAATTCTCAAGTTGCGATACCAATCCAAAAGTTCGCTCCATTGAGTTTTTCTTTCTCAAGAATAGATCGCAAATTAAAAGAACTGGATGCGGCATTAGTTGACATGATCTACAACAAAGAATACGCAAAGTTTAGCACTATGTTTATGTTCATCTTTTATTAAACTATTTAACAAAAGACTCCCACTATGTGTTTTGCAACAAAACTCCTCTAAGTTACATAGTGGGTCAAGATCCTCATTTCATTAGTTCCTAGTGAGCTTTGGCATCACGGCTAGAAGACTAGTGACATGGGTAAGCAATACCTTGCCAATCACATCCCTATGTGACTCTTGCTTGTTGGGTGACATCAATATGTCCTGGCCCCAACCTATGCCCCAAGGTCCAAAACTGTTTTGATAACCTTGTTAAGTAAACCAAATGCTTTCGCATGTAGATGTCCGACATCTACCCCAAATAATGATGATAACCGACGGCACTCTACTTTGGTAGACCTACCGTGCGGTGATCATTATCTTTTGGTGCAACATATGGAAGGGCATTAACACCTAATTTTAATTTTTCTTGAGAGAAGCTATTCTATCATGAAAAACACACCCTCTATAGGTATGGCATGAAAGAATAGTATGACAAGAAATAAACATCACATGCATATAATCACATTATACTGTGAATGGTATGGCATTTTGTATCGTAGTGGTCGCCATCGCCATGGTTCCACGGTGATATTCTTCTCCACACTTCTTGTCCTCTTTGTCATCATGCTTGAAGCCTCCATAGCAAAGAACTAAACTATTACAACTAATAGGTAGCAAATGAATTACATGAGGAGCTCAAGCATCACAAGTCGACACGCAGTCGTTATACAATTAAAGAACGACCTCAACCCTACATGATTAATACACACACAGTGCCGCCAAAACACACTTGCATCACATATGCATCTATGCCATACCATTCACATCATTCCTGCAAAACAAGTTAAGCGTAGAACGATTCTACCGCCCGACATGAATGTGTTTCTATAACAATCTATGAAATCGCTATGAAAATCTCATCGGGCCGATCAAATCAACCCAAATCCGAGCCATTCAAAATGTCTCAATTTTCATTAGATCAATCACATTGATCATCGCGATCGGTATGCTTGAGGAGACCGCAACACAAGACCTCGATCCGTTGGCTCAATCCATCGACCGCGCGCTTGCGCTAGCCCCGATGGTGTTACCAAAGGTAGGGGCAAGTCGCACGCACATCAAAGAAGGAGCACGAACTAATCTTTTGGCCACATGATGCTATCAACTCATACATATTCCAACCCCTTATGACCGATTGATCTAGTCCGTAATAGATCCAATCTATTACAACCGCATATCAACATATGCGCTGATCCAGATCGCAAACTAAGCAAGATGGCTCTGATACCACTAATGGATCGCGCGAAGGCTACGCAAGCAGAAAACAAAATTTTTCTACCGCGCACACAAGGACATCATGCTTAAAGAGGGATCATGGATCGTTACCACTAGACGCGCAGCGCAGCGGAAGAAGAGTTGGAGAAGCCGATCCAACCACGCGCGTCGAGGTAGTAGTGGAAGTAGTCGATCGTCCCGAACCGATCGTCTCCTCCACGCGATCAACCGCACTACCGAGCGATCCAATCAGAGGTTGTTGATGCCGATCAACGCCGCAACAAGCGGCGCCTCCACCGGTATCCACACGTCCGGGTTGGAACGCCGATCGCGAGTGTACCAAAGACTCGCGAGCGGCTAGGGTTTGGCTCGAGGTGGCGGCTACGGATTAGCACGGGATTATCGATGCATCCCCTCACCGCCTCCATATATATAGACCTCCTCACTTGGGCCTCGTGGACCGAGGCCCAATAGGAATCTATCCGGATGTCTATCCGAATTGAGCCCATATCCGAATCACATTCGAATTAGTGTTCCAACCCGCTTAGTGTGCGACCAGTAGGTTCACGATACTTGGTCGCGACCCGTAAACACCTTTCCGGTCACCCCGTTAATAGCGGCCTCTAGTAAGACATATTAGCCCCAAAGTATACGTAAAGATCATATCACGAACTCGTAATGTTCTCATGTACTAATCCTTTGCCTCATGATATAGATTAAGCTCAAGGCGAGACCGTGTCATCCTCTTAATAGCTCAATCACTCTCTCGATTCCGTGATGGATTATAAACTCGTGATTGACTCCTCAATCACCTTGGCATGGCCATGCACTTTCATAATCCATTACATCGAGGGCCCGTAGATATCTCTCCCATAAGGAGGGCAAATTCTATCTTGATCATTCACATCCCACTACATGTTTCATGGCAAACCCAAAGACTACTTTTATGACTACCCGCTTCTGAGTAGTGTTTAGTAGTCCCAAAATAAGCTACTACGCATGCCGGGAACCATGATGATCTCAAGTCTAAGGATTCCACATAAACACTACTTGAGACCAACCGATGACACATGGAATCTCTGCGGTGTCTCATGGCGGGTCTATCCAACATATGTTCACTAACACATGTCCATATTATTGATTTGGTATCTCCATACCATGATCCATGAGACATGATCATCAATCAATACATATGTCGATCTTTGAATCATATTTGTTCCTCATATGAAATATAATCGGGGATCATTTAGAAATAGCAACATTTTGACATTAAGAGTCTCATGAATAAGTCACATACTCATTGATCAATAATGATAATGTCTATTTCAAGGAACAAAGCAATGTATCATAAACATAGTATGTGATATATTCAACATCTCCATGTTGCCTCTAGGGCATATCACCAACACCAACTCCGTACAAATGCGGGCTGAACTCGTAAGGGTGCACAGAAGTACCAAAGTAAGGTCTGCCAACGGGGAAGTGTTCCCACGACCACAACTGAAGAAGAACGTAGCACACGGCTAGGACCGGCTCGCTGGCCGTAGTACGCTGTGAGGCATCACACAAACCTCGGTATGTGGCGCTAAGAACAGCTGATCCCCAGCTATAATGTGGCACCTCACCAGGCCAGCCATCCGCCAAGGACTCCGCTAGATGTATGTAGCTAGGTCAGACCGAATCTCCGGTGGTGCTAGGGAACAAGACCCACCCAACGTAAATAGCAGTGCACGCAAAGTGTGTCCGCACCGGTCCTCATGTGCGACAAACAGACATGTCATGTACCGACGAAGCCGCCCATGTGGCACACCAGCTACGTTGTCCGGGATCGGATGACCGAACCGCTGAGCCAGATGGACCTTCCAATCTGCAGCCTTCGGGGGTGGCACTACAGCAGCACCACGGAGGGGTAGACCTGTAAGCATTGTCACATCCTGCAGAGTAACCGCCATCTCCCCGGAAGTGGAAGGTGTGAGTCTCCGGCCTCCAGCGATCAACAAGTGCGGACAGCAACGGCGCATCAAACTGCAACGCGTGCGGTACATCCAACATGCGGGCAATGGGCAGCAGCCCGGTGTACCGCAGTAGTGGGATGTACCGCTGGTCGAGAGGCCAGTGCTCTCGGGGGCTCCTAAGGATCAAGCTCGGAGGCCCGTCTCCCGACGACCACGATAGGCATCGGTGCCGCTCATCCCACCGGGGGTCAAGCAACTCGTAAGCCATCTCCTGCCAAAGAAGAAAAATAAGTGAGTCTACATTGATAATATAATGTGGAACAAATGACAACATAATTAACGAAAGAACGTAACGACGATATGCACACAAATATGACCCGACAACATCTACACATACATAATGTACACAAACAACATACATAATGTAGAAAACATAAAATGTGCGTGACATACAGACATAGAACCAACAATACATCGTACATCTCCTCAATAATGAAAGGGACCTCGCAACACATGGCAGCAGTGCATCGCAATGCACAGAACACATCAACAACACATGGAACGAACCAACAGGAGTACAAAAAATATTGTATGTGCTACTACGGAGGGTTGCTTGATATCGGCCTGTTTGGGCACTGGCTGAGGGAGTGCCCAATCATCTTGCATAGCCTACACTTTGGCCGAACTCGATCCCCACCGGTCGTCATCCATGTCATTGCGGATGCGACGGCTTTGTCGTCGCCACGACCGACATGCTTCAAAGGCATCATTTGGTACCCACTTTACCTCCCCGCCATAATTCTCAGTGCATATATACCCGTATGAATGAAACTCGCACTCGGTTGCATACAAGTGCTGCATGTCGTAGTACTGTGAGATGTACTGGGTCGACGCTTGCTGCCATACCGCGCAGGCTGCATACACATGGGAGCACGGTTTGTGAAGAAGCTGGGGCTTGTTGCAGGTGCAAGATGCTTTGTCATCAATCGTACATACGTGTTTGCGATCCCCTCTGATGTGACCCATGACGTATTTCTGCCTGAGGCGAACCTCGAACTTGTTCCTTAGGCCATCAATGGGCCGAGCAATGTGGAACAACTCTTCTCCATATTTTTCCCCATATACCTGCATTACCTCAGAGTATTGCTTGTTTTCGTCGAGGTGCTTCTTCGCCATCATGGCTCTATTGACAAAATACCCGACAGTACGGTTCCAGCTCTCGTCCACGATTGCCGTGATTGGTAGAGATCTGACGCCCTTCAAGACTCCGTTGTAAACCTCCGACATATTAGTTGTCATGATTCCATACCTTGCCCCACTAGTGTCGTGCAACAAAGACCACATCTCCAAGTCAGGTGCATTTGATTGAACCCATTGTGTGAACACCCCAACTCTTGTGGAGCCTCCCTCCACGGCCCCAGCTTCTGTCTGGACATGCTTGCTAGCCTCCTGATCGAGTTGCCTCCACAAGGTGTCAAACTTCCGCTTCTGGTTCTGCACACATAGCTTCTTAAACATCTTCATTAAGTCCTTGCTACGGAACCTTCTGTGGAAGTTCGCTGCAAGATGCCTCATGCACCAACGGTTCTTCAGATCATTCCACTGGAAGGGGGGCTGCGTCCCATTCTGCATCGTTCGCAACGCAGACAGCAAGCCTGCATTGCGGTCCGAGATGATACACACTTCGGGACGACCTTGCACTATGGCCTGCTTCACATTGGCAAGGAACCAAAGCCAGCTATCCGTATTCTCATTCTCCACAATTGCAAATGCCACTGGGAGTAACTGGTCATTTGCGTCCGCTGCAATCATGTGAGGATAGTACCTTTGTACTTGCTTTGATATGAACGTCCCGTCTATCGTTAGCATATTAAGAGCATAATCAACCATCATAGTGTAAAATATGCAATAATCGTACCATCAAACACCCACTACCGTACTTTATTTTCAATTTATTTTTACCACCGCCCATAGTATACCTAGTGATTCCGTAAATGTACTATTTTTATGTTTCTAATTCTGCTACTATTGTTATCATCTACAAAAACTCTAACATAAATATGTATTTTCTAAATATCTACACATCTACAAGTTCATATTTTCACACAAATGAAACTACATTACAATACGTGTGTTCACAAAAAATAACCTACAACATTACATACACTACAACTACATATAAAAATTTAGCTACAAATACATGCCGCATCAAAGATTGACATAAAATAACATTAACAAATAACGCTTTGCTTAATTACGGACTAATGATATACAAAAAATATAGTTGGACGGGAACAAGACTTACCTCTATTTGAAGCTCACGAGACGATCTACAACTTTTATACTTGCCAAATCCGCTGAAACCAAACGAAAAGAACTCAAATCTTCGTGTTTTTCACTCACTCGCTGCCTCCCTCGCTCGCTCGGTCTTCACTCCAGACGCAAATGAACTTCCTGTATCAGATGCATCGCTCGCCCAAGCCATTTAAATGCCCATTCATCACTCATGCATGGGGGCTATGCAATCGGGCTGCAGACGCGTGTGCATGCCTGTGAAAATAATGCAACCCATGCTGCTGCTTTCGGCGAACGGATTGGACAGCACCAGAGGCAGGGAATCTCGCGGTCGGCATTGCGCGGGGTCGTGCGGTCGGAGGCGCGATCATGCGGCCGGAGCGGAATCGTGCGGTGGGCGGGCAAACGTGCGCCGGGCGGGCGGGGCAGGCGGTCGTGCGATGGGACCGCACGACCCGCACAAAGGCGGTCGTGCGGTGCCGCACCGCACGACCGCCAGTGTCGCCACGGTAATCTCGCGGTCGGGAAGGGGCCGTTTGGAATTTTTGCACCGGGAGCCAAATTTGGAATTTTAGATTGCTACGGTGCGAGATGTGTCCAAAATTCCTGAATACACTATATTGAGGCTAATCTGCTATCTTTAAAGTACAGGCATATGAGAAAAAAACTTCACCACATTGGAAGTATGATCTTGGCCGGAAGAGGAATTTTGCTCAGGTCAGGCTTGTTCAGGCTTTTATTTTTGCTCTGATCGATTTCTTATTTTCTTTTGGCAGAGTCCACTGCATTTCTAACATGGCCACCACATATATGTCAGTTTAGTTTTTATTGGAGCTCCTGGGCATAGATCATGTGAAGTGTCCTGGAAAGATACATGTGGTTGCTAGTATTTTTGTACTACTCTAACTAAAAGAGAAAATTGCATTGTACCTATCTGTACATGTTTAACGTTCACTTGTATCTTTCAATTTACCACTTATTCTTTTAAGTTGGCCAATAGTACTTTTGAACCTAATGTAAATTACATCATACCTATAGTGCAAATTAATACATGCTGTGTTGATATAATTGTTCCATCATACGGAGGACCTGTAGAGGGTTTTAGTGCTAATATTAACGCCTATTTTGTACCATTTTCTCACCTTTTGTGCCAATGAGCAATTTTGTCGATATGGCAGTTGTTAAAATTATGGGTGTTAACTGCCATATAATTATAAGAAAAATGCAATTTGTATAATGTAGATGTACATATAGCAAACTATCAAAAATGAAAGCACAGGTGGGAATATATAATTCTGTAAAAAGAGGTAGGATCTGTACAATTCTTTAATTCTGCCTGACGGTGCCAAATAATTTTAGAAATTTTTATAAGAAAAATAATTTGAATTCGTCTGACCATAAATGGTTCATCTCAAATTAATAGGAAATGTTGGCAAAATTGATGGCCTTTTGCTCAAGTTCTTTTTTCCTATCTATTTGTGACGCAGATATCTCTTAATCCAAAATGTTTCCTGACATTCCGTGCATTATGATTGATTTCCATGTTTTGGCACATCTGTGTATGCCTCTTATGTCCCAATAGGCCAATAGCTTTTGTTATTATATAGTGTTTGATTTTCTAATATATTTTGTTATCAGGTTTTTGGAAACGACAAGCGGTATTGGTTCATCCCGGCATACTCAGAAGAGGATTTAAGAAGAATGCCAGCTCTGCAGGGCCTTGATTATCCTGTCAGAGCAGATTTTGATGGGCAAGGACTGTAGTAGGACAAGCTCGATGTGCCCCCATTTCCCTTCTGTATTGAACTTTGGAAGTAACAGACATGCTACTGATATCCGGATGTCTCAAGGTGGTTAATAACTTAATATGTACTTGTACATAATCTCTTTGCAACTGACATCAGTATGGTCGAGTTAGACATTTACAGGATGATGTGCGAATACATTTCTCTCTTTCTGATGCCTTGTTGTGGTGTTAAAGAATTTGTAGAGACCCTGTTCTTGTGTACAGGAGGGGTGTGCTGTAAATTTGTTTCATGTATTTCAAACGGGCATGGAGTGTGCATGTGTCAAGTTACGCGTGTATCAGGTTAAGAGTAAATTCCTCTTGCTGCTGTTTTACAGAGAAGCAAATTGTCAATTTCACGACTCCTGGATGACGCATGATTATTGCAATAAATATTAATGTCCATCTATCTTGGCCGGTTACAGTCTGCTTCTTCTTGTAAGAGTTTTTGACTAATTTGGGCTAGGTAGCGTAAGGAGATGCCTGACTAAAACTAGGCTGCTGATTTTACTCGTTTGTTGGCTGTATTTTGCTTGAATTTGCTGCATTCTCACTTGCATTAGTCAGGCTGTTAGTTTTCTGAATTCTACTTAAGCAAGGGGTAAAAAGACGATAAGCCTCGAAAGAATCGATGAAGTGAGACTTGTTCGTGCATACTACCTGTATATATAGTCTTTCTGCGTCATTGAAATTTTGGTCATCTTCTAATTTTCGCTACTATTTACAAGAGATTCTTGTCGAATGATCATTTAGTCATTAAGTGCATTGTGCTGAGTTAGTCGATCGCTGACCTATTGGTTGGCATCGGCCAAACAGCCCAGGTTAGTTGTAGAGTTGCATTTTTGTTCCATATACAAGGAAAAATATTGGCATTTCATGAAGCAGTGCTGCCATTCATTCGAAGACTTGAGTATGTTAAAATGCAAATGAGATGGAAGCCTGGAGATGATCGAGTCAGCATCCAGAAAACTGTGCTGCGCCCTCATGGGCCAAGCCCGTATGTTAAAATCTGATGCTAAGATCATGGATCGTACACTAGTTGCTCGTCCATGGCGGTTTCAGCGAACAGGCTACTAAACTTGTGCACAGAGTTCCATTATTTAATCCCTCCATTATTTTTCTTCTTCTCTTTGGTGTGGAAATTGTTCGAGGAAGCATAACTGAGATTATCTTCATATACTCTGAACTAGCGGAGTCACCTGCATAATTACGCGGCTAAATTTAGTATATTTTGTTCGGAATAAATATACTAAGTAACATATTAGGCATGGACTTCAAAATAAGATATTACAATATGTTTCAAATTGAATGGATTGATTTGGCCCTCTGATTTTACCACGACAACAAAATGTTAAGAGATTTTCATATTCTTCTAGTTTGTGAATTTCTCTAATCCTGCACCAACAACATGAGAATACATTTTTTTTCTCTTTTGATTCACATGAGAATTTCTAAATTGTATAAAATACAATTTTACAATCTATGGTTTGTTAGAAATTAGGGGAACTGTAATATAACCATGAGAAAATTAAAGTTCGCGGCATACGTACTACTCATCAATAAATATGAAATGAATTTATATTTCCATTAAGCATGCTGCCTATCACCGGATTGCCCTTGCGCCGGTCGATCCTCGAGATTTGGAGGACGCCCTGTAAGTCTTGCTACCTCTGCTGCGACGTAAATTTGGCAATATTAAGGTGGCAGGTGGTACCCTATGAGGTAATTGACAAGACGAATTGATGTTGGATGCCATTATATGGAAAATCTTGACGAGCTGATCACAGTAATTAGGGATAGAAACGGATTAAATATGATCCAAATAATCTTAAATATGAATATGAATTTATATTTTTAAAATAAAAACAAAAACTAATTTGAATATTTTCAAATATAAATACGAATCGAATGTCATAATGAATGCGAATTCGAATCGAATATGTATTTAATTCAGTCGAATACGAATATCGTCCTACATATTCTGTAACAAATCTTGGTAGAACAAATTCCTAACGGTTTTACCGGTTTTTGACCGGTTACTGTAACAGTTACCAGTTTCAAACCGCACAAATTCAAATTTTGAATCACAAAATTTGTCCGGATTTTTCCTGGGTTCCGTAAATGGATCGAATACAAATCGAATAATCTCGAATACGAATATGAATAGTCTCGAATATGGATATGAGTACGAATATTTTCGAATGCAGATTTTGCTTACCACATTCGTGTTTTCTCGGATACGAATATCGGATAAAACGGATTATTCGTTACCATTTCCCACCCCTAACAATAACATGTTATTAGTCCAATTTTGAGTTCAGACAGAGAAACTACGAGGTCATGAAGCTGGCGATAGACTAGTACTTTAGTGGGTTTTTTCTGTTGTGGTTTAAGGTGTGTGGTTTATGATTTATGATTTTTAGTTCTAATACAAACGATTGTATGAATGAATAAACCTATTAGAAAAAATATTCTAATAAACCATTTCAAAATAGTAATACAAAAATTATTTTATTTATTTATTTAAAAAAGTCATAAGACACGCATGTGCTGCCCACAGCTATCGGATCATGAAGCATAAAAACGGAAAGTCAAAGTTACTGACGTGGTCATACGAAGTGCTGTACGTGCGACACGGGCGGACCCAGCCCAATTCATAGGTATTCAATTGAATACTTAAAATTTTTAGTAAAAAACTATTATATATAAGATATAATACATATGTATACTAGTAGTTGGGCTAAATTGCTCTGTTCACACCCGTTAACCCAAATTGATGTCGATCCGTTTGGCTTATTTTCCCTTCCCATCGATACTGGCCCAGACCCACTGTCATCTTGTCATACCCAATTGTGAGACCGTGTCTCATTCAGTCTCTCCTCTCTTCATCTAGCGTCTGATCGTCTCTCTATCTCTCGGCACTCGGCTAGCGCCTAGTAGTGGTGGGTGTCTGTGCCCCTGGTTCTAGTATTCTGGAGGTGGCGTGTGGCAGGGGCTGGAGGCTGCAGTGGCGGGAGTGCTAGAGGCCGGAGTGGCTACCGCCAAGTAGGCACTACCGCAATCTGTGCTCGCAAAGATCGGGGTGGGTTCACCTCTCCGACCCAACGACCCCATGCTATAGAATCTAGATGCGTAGACGGTAGATCTGCTCTGCTTGTGTGCCCCTAGAGTTTGTAGTTTTGTATTTCTGAGTTAAGTCGATGATAGATCCATGGATGACCGAATGGATGTGGATTTGGCATATATTTCTTCTTTGTTTCACTTTTGGTGCTTATATTTTGTTTAGATGTGGCAGATTACTGGATTTGGCTCAGTTATCTTTAAATTAATGGTTATGCCTTATGAATTGAAATCCATGTTCTCCACATCTTTAAGTCTGAGTAGCCTATATCTATATATCAAGTATTTCAGAGGTGTAAGCTACCGAGCTTCATGTCATGCCTTCATCTAAGCTCTTTGATGTGAATCTGTGAAATAAGATCCTTAGCAGCAGACGAATTACACTTATGAATTATTGAAATACATATTCTCCACCTCTTACCTATGATTCTGTGAACAAATACCAAGTATTTCACAAGTATGAACAAATAGTTTCAAGTTGATTTTCACTATCCTGATGTGAATAGTAAATATAGATAGTTTCAGAAGAGATAATAGGAGATAAGTGGAATTGCATATTAGTGGAATTAATTGTAGTCTTTCAATTGGTTCCAAGGCACAAAGAATCGTCGAGTTAATTTGTGATTTTTAATTATTTTTAATTTCTTTATATTATTTGAGACGTTGTCCCTAGTATGAACATTTGTACTTTAATTTTCGCTATTGTGGACTTTTATGTTTTCTATTGGGCAATATTTTTATAACTTCGAATATCGATTCTAAAATTCCTAGGTCCACCCGATGCAAGCCAGTGATCAAACTGAATCCCACACGTAAAAGGGCTAGAAAGGAAAGACGACTACCTTGCGTCCATGCGCCAACCGGAAAACCTATGCACAATTACGGTAAGCAAACGGATGTTTACGGGTAAAAATACGGGAATAAACAGCCGAGTACAATACGCGTAAGCCAATCAAAACGGTCGCGAAGCTCTTCAATAAGATGGAGGAGTACGCGAGAGCGGAGGAGGACGCGCGACGGTGCAAGGGCGACGACTCTGACGCTAATCAAGCGGAGGACTCATCGAGGAGCGAAGACTCGTCGAAGGAGGGTGACTCCTCGAAGGGCAATGTAATACCCCAGAAAATATCTTATTAATTGTTTAATTATTAGAGAGAGGGACTTATGTGAAATAATTAAATTTATAAGAATTTTTGTGGGGTTTTCTGAAAATGCGAGACAACCTGGGCCTAGGCCTTGGCCCAAGAGGGAGTTCTTGGCCCAAGTGGGGGGGGAGGCCACCTCTTAAAACCCTAGGCAACCCCTCCCCCATGCAGCCGCCACCCCCCATTGCCCTGCCGCAACCAGCCGCCGCGCCTTGCTGCCCTGCCGCGCCAGCCTGCCGGAGCCCTGCCGCGCCCGTGGCGAGCTGCCGCGCCAGGCCGCCCTGCCCGCCTCCCTGCCGCGCGGGCTGCCGCGCCTGCCGCCGGCCGTGGCAAGCTGCCGCGCCAGGCTGTGCCGTGCCGCGCTGCGCCGCCGTCTTCGTCCGTCGCTGCACCGCGTGGATCCGGAGGAAGGAGAGGAGGAGATCGCGGGCGAGTGCGTCGTGTTCTTCATCGTGTTCGTCATGTTCGTCGACGTGTTCGTCGTCGTGTCTTCAAGGGTAATCCCGTTGCCCCCGTATTAGATTGATTTGAGTTAGTTTAGCGACGTCGGTTTTCGGATCTATTAGGACAGTTTCTGTTGGTAGGCTGTTTTGATCTAGATTCGTCGGGATTCAGGTCTATACCCTTCTAGAAAATTGTAGAGGACGTGATTATCTTTCCAGGAGTACAAGAACACATGATTCGGATTTGTGTAGCGAAAGTTATGAATTTTCTAGTGCTACTGTTCTGCAGATCGGGTAGTTCTGGACAGAGTTTAGTAGATCGGTTTGTGCGACGGATATAGTTGCGATTCAGGAGTCCTTCAAATTGAGAAAGTTGTATATAATTTTCTTAGCTTTCAATAGAGATAAAGAAGTCCGGATTCCGAGTTTTTGGGCGAAAGTTATGCCTGTTTTAGTGCGCTGTCCAGAGAGTCCGACGTGAATTTGGATGCTTTAGAAAAGGGTTTGGATCGGTTAGTAAATGGCCGAATCAGAGAGTCTCCCCAACTAAGTTTTTGTAGATAATTTAATTATCTTTACAGAGAGTCCAAGAACTCTTAATTTGGAGTTACGTACTGAAAGTTATGATTTTTGGAAGTCGGCTGTCTGTGGTTGGGCAGATTTGGCCGAGGGGAGTTGGGGATTTAATTGAGATAAATCGTTGGGTTAATTGGGGTTGCTGTTATTTTATATCTAGAAACCCGCTACTGTCATGTTAGTAATTATTAATTAAATATTCAGGAGAAGAGCGGATTCCGGGGGTTGTGCCTTCTTCGCGTTCTTCATTTTCTCGCGGTTGAGGCAAGTATATTTGTGATGTGAAAATCTGTGTGTTTATGGATTTGTTGAATTGTTTGGATGATGGTTGAATCATGGCTGTTTAAATTGAGAGTATGAGTAAGTGATGAATTGAGAATGCTATTTATGTTCTGTTTACATTATGGCATTTATGAGATTGGTTGATGCGTAGTATGGTGAATGCTCGTTATCTTTTGATACATTCACATATATGCATCATATTGAGAATTGTTGAAGTCTTGGTCATGCGGTGATCAAGCATCGAGGTCCCCACACTTGCGGAGTGTGGGCATTGGTCCCTGCACCGAGGGTACAGGCATGGGTGTGCATTGACGGATGCACACCCGCGTTACCGTAAAATGCGAAAGAGATGAGAAAGAGGAGATTTTGATCATATTGCATAGCATGATGTTCTATGTTAATTGTTTAACTTGATAGTTAATGATCATTGGTATTGATGTTGATATACTTGCTGAGTCATTGGACTCACTCTTCTCGTTTGTTTATTTGTTTTAGGTACCAATGTGAGAATGGCATATATGGGATCAAAAGGGATTAGCTGCGTTGCACGTGCACTATTCCTTCAATAAGAAATAAAGACAGTCATGATAATCTTGTTGGCTTGTTAGCTTAATTGGTTCATTTATATTCCATCGATTAAATGTAATAAAGACTTAGTATCATTGGATATTATCTTTCCGTTCGTTATTTAGAACTTGTGCTATTCATGCTTATTTAAACGCCATCGGTTAATAAACAAAGGAGGTTATGCCGAAATTTTAGGTAACCTATATTAGTTGTTGTTTTATTGTAGATAGTTAGTAGCATTTCGTGCCTATGTTAGGTCAGGGTGTTACTGATTGGTATCGAGCGGGCTTTAGGTCCGTGGTAATTAAACTATTAAATTGACACACTGGTGCACAGTAGGATGGGATGGGTCAAGCATTGCATCTATGCTTTTGACATGTTATATTGATGACTTACATTATGAGATAATCTTGTATGCTTATTGATAATCCTGTATGATTATGATTTGCTCTTATGACTGTTATGAGTTGGAATAGTCAATGAGATGATGTAGATGTTGTGATGTGCTGCCTTGGCATTGCCAAATTATACCATTGTTTGTAGTATGAGGATTAGCAATGTAGTTACCTCAGGTAACTTAATTGCAGGTGTTGCGGGTGAGTTTCTTAGGAAAGATGTTATTATCCTTAAGTTGATTTCGGCCAATTCTTGGCTGATTGCAGTTAATGAATTTCTTTTGAGATTGTGGTTCTTGCAGTTGAGGGTATGCAATTGGTCTCTACTTGTTCCTTGAAGCAGTTATTGTTTCTTTCCGGACTACTGAGATACTTTGCTACCTGTGCTTATTGTTGATTTGTAAGGTTAGTTCCTTCGTGAGACTTATGTCTTGTTGTGAATCATGACTTATTGGCTCGCTTGGTGTTTTCTTTTATTAATGCGAATTTTGAGTTGCAAAACTCATTGTTATGTGAAAGCTTTGGATCTATGTTTTCTCTTTATCTCGAGCGTTGAAGTTTATTGTTCCTTTTCCTTTTGAAAGAGAGTGTTAAAATCATTTATGTTGTTTTGCTATGCTTAAGTGGAAGGTGGTAGTTATATAAACTAATTCATAAGGATGAATTATCAAGTTGATATGTTAGCATAGTGTATAATTAAATTTTTTTCTTTACTAGTATCCTTGGAAGTGTAGTTGTTTAATTTGATATTGCCCTGTAATAGTTTTTAGAAGAACTATGATTAAGAATTTGTTTACTCATGATAGTAACTCATGGAGTTATTGAGGAGTGTGTAATAAGAACCGGAATGATTATTATGATTGTTAAAATTTCTATCATGATTGGATAAATTGAATTATCTGTGTCTTTAGTAATTAATTCGACCATTTGGAATGATTAAGTAAGGAGGTGTTAGAATATTACCTTGGTAATATTGACCCTTAATATGTCTTTTATTTAGATGCTTTATGAGCATGCACAATTGCTAGTTTCATCTATCTTTTACCATGCTAGATTGTTGAAGAATGTATAAAGAAATAGATGAGGGTTGAGGTATTGACTAGTAGGAACTTGTCTTACAAGCTGGTATTATTTAAGATTAAAGTCATTTCCGTTCTAGTTTCTGAATGTAAGGTAGGATACTGAATCTATGTTCATGATTGTTTTATGATTGTAAAACGAAGTTAGGATCATGAATGCCGTTGCGATAAAATAATAATCAATTATTGCGGTAATGACTAGAGTACAATTAATTTGTGCTAAATTAAAGTTGAGCATCCATAAGAATTGAATATATGAAATCTAGTAAGAGATTTATGCTAGTATGTTTTGTGAGATTGTCATGTTCTAGTATCATCTTGTTTAAGAGCTTTGTTCTATTTATGTGGCTTATGCACTAGGTTCTCCTAGATCAAGTAGTTGCAACCTTATTTAGATATTAGAAACATGATGAAGTGATTTCTTATGTTTCTTTTGGAAAAGTTTATGAAGGGAGTTGAGGATATGATGATGCTTGTTAAGAATGTATTATTCTGATGTTAGTATGTTGGTCCATTTGTGGTTATGATGGTAATGTTGAAGGTTCATTAAATAGAAGAATTTGAATAAATTCCTTGGTACTATTTAAATCAAAAGTTTTGATAGTGTGTATGCGATCTTTGATCTCATGACTTATGTGGTAGCTGAAATTGTTTAAGCAAAGTGTTTGAGGGGTTTTATTAGTTCTTAAAGAATTGATGTGTTGTGGTCTTCAACTCTTCTTTGTTGGAATTGTTAAGGTGATACCGTAATCAAAGAAGGTTGTTCTCTTTGTTAAAAGGAAAAAAGTTTTATGAAAGTTTTGGAGGTTGAAGTCAAGTTGTGTAATCTTTGTGAAGTGTGTTTGACTTCTTATTTTCGCCGCTTAAGAGTTTCTTGAGCTCAAATGATAATAATGTATTCGTGTTGGTTGAGATTTGATGGTTTCTTCTCGAGGAGGCATGCGCCTTCACCGTGGTCTTAACGTTTGTTGTCCAAGATCTTTGCTCTTTCCCTTGGTCTAGTGTTTATTGCGATTGGTAACACCTTCCCATGTGTTGAATTTACTTCTTCTTGCCTCTTTTAAGAAAGGGTAACCGATTTGGGTTGCAAGCCCTTTTAGGATATGTATGGCAACCGGTTGGTGTGGTTTTGTGATTGGTTTGTGTGAGATTGTGGGTATCAAGATGCTTGAGATTTTTGGAGTGATAAATTGATGCTGTCGACTAATTCTCGGTGAGGATTTGATTTAAAAGAAGATGTTGTCCTTGGGGCTAACTAGTTATATTGTCGCAACTAGAAGAACCTAGTTATGGTTCATGAGTGTTACGTTCATTTTGCTGGAACGTTGGAATTATTGAAAGTATGAGAATCTTGATCAATTTTATTGGATCATCATGATTGGGTACTTTGCAAGGATTAGAAGGACGATTATGATGGTATAGTGATGAGATTATAATTATGAAGAAGGCGGATTGTTATGGGAATTTTTGGGATAGTAGAAATTGTTGAAATTACTGTCATGTATCTTCCTACGATAATCAAAGTTGAGATTATGTTTTCATGTGGTGTGAAGGGTTGAGCATGATTGATGGTGGAGATGTTAGTCACCGAACTTGAGAGCCTTGTGTCAAATATATCAAGTACATATATATATATAGTCCTAGAGATGGAAAATTTGGGTGGATGTTCTATACTAGAACCTTGGAGGCTAATGATGTGGTGTGAAAATAGTGCAACAAGTGGATTCTAAATAGTTGATGCTCATTGATAGTATTCTTTGGGTGTAGTAAATGAGTGTGGGAGCCGAGAAATTCATGTTGATTGTCCTTAAGATTTGTGGTAAAGTGATGGTGGGTGAGAATAACGATGAGATGCATTAGAAATTATTCGTTAAAGTATCATGTGGGTAGAGGAGTTGACTAGAGTATGTTATTGTGAGAATAGTAGAGTCCCTCTACAAAAGTGTGTTGGATGCACTCGGTTTGAACATATAGTTGATGTTGCCAAATTTAAGAGAATTGAACTAGTAGGGTATGGGATGATTTGGAACCTCGTGATTCAAGAGGAAGTTTATTCCTAAAAGAAAAGAAATGGACGGGTTTGATATTTGAGTGATTCCCGCTTACGTATATGTTGCTTATGTGCAAACTACCTACTTGAAAGTGGGAGGTTTTTCGTCTTGAATCCTCATTTTCTCTTCTTTTGATTTGATCCTTTTGGGGAGTTGGTTTTGTGTGGTTGCGATGAGAATTCTCTATGTTCGCTTGAATTCTATCTATGAAAAGTGGGTTTACTTTGAGCCCCGTGGTGCGCCTGTGTTTAAGGGGTGCTCATTGCTAAGGTAAAGAGATCGATTGAGCGTGGAAAGCTCGAGATTTATGGGTTGTGCAGATTGTGTGGTTTGATACCAAAGGAATGTTAACCCGCTGTATTTAATTGCTTGGTTAGTTGCGAGGATTCGGAGGTTGACCGCTTTGGGTCCAAAAGATAGTTGAACGAGTGGACTTGGTGAGATAGAATCATTGGTGCCCAGACAGTGCGTAAAAGCTATGTGAATGTGAGAAGAAGGATCGGAATTTGAAGTGGGGATCGGTGCTTTTGAGAGTATCTCCTACCTAGGGTGTGGTGAGGTTCGGTACCATAGGGAAGTTTAGCCAAGCACGTTGGACCCTTCACCATACTAGCGAATTGGGAAATTAGCTTACCGCTTGGATCTTCCCGAGGCTATCGCGCTGAGTGCATAACGTGTTCCACGTGTCCATGTTTAGAAAGTATCTGCGAGATCCGAATTTCACATCGCTTTAGAGCCATTGGTTATCGAGCAAGATTGGTCCTTTGAGTCCAAGCCATGGATTCTAGAAAGGTCGAAAAGTGTTGAGAAACAAGACTTTGCTATATGTCAAAGTGCTTTGGTCGCAGCACCGAGAGAGAAGCAACTTGGGAGTTGGAGTCTCGCATGCTTGTGACGCATGCCGGCGTTGTTCACGCCAAAAGTAGTTAATTGCTAGTTGGTTGTTTTGTTTCTGTTGAGGTTGCAATTAGAATTCGAGGTCGAATTCTGTTTAAGGGGTAGAATGTAATACCCGAAAATATCTTATTAATTGTTTAATTATTAGAGAGAGGACTTATGTGAAATAATTAAATTTATAAGAATTTTTGTGGGGTTTTCTCAAAATGCGAGACAACTGGGCTAGGCCTTGGCCCAAGAGGGAGTTCTTGGCCCAAGTGGGGAGGCCACCTCTAAAACCCTAGGCAACCCTCCCCATGCAGCCGCCACCCCCATTGCCCTGCCGCCGCCTGCCGCAACCAGCCGGGCGCCTTGCTGCCCTGCCGCGCCAGCCTGCCGGAGCCCTGCCGCGCCCGTGGCGAGCTGCCGCGCCAGGCCGCCCCTGCCCCGCCTCCCTGCCGCGCCGGGCTGCCGCGCCCTGCCGCCGGCCGTGGCAAGCTGCCGCGCCAGGCTGTGCCGTGCCGCGCTGCGCCGTCGTCTTCGTCCGTCGCTGCACCGCGTGGATCCGGAGGAAGGAGAGGAGGAGATCGCGGGCGAGTGCGTCGTGTTCTTCATCGTGTTCGTCATGTTCGCCGACGTGTTCGCCGTCGTGTCTTCAAGGGTAATCCGTTGCCCCGTATTAGATTGATTTGAGTTAGTTTAGCGACGCCGGTTTTCGGATCTATTAGGACAGTTTCTGTTGGTAGGCTGTTTTGATCTAGATTCGTCGGGATTCAGGTCTATACCCCTTCTAGAAAATTGTAGAGGACGTGATTATCTTTCCAGGGAGTACAAGAACACATGATTCGGATTTGTGTAGCGAAAGTTATGAATTTTCTAGTGCTACTGTTCTGCAGATCGGGGTAGTTCTGGACAGAGTTTAGTAGATCGGTTTGTGCGACGGATATAGTTGCGATTCAGGAGTCCTTCAAATTGAGAAAGTTGTATATAATTTTCTTAGCTTTCAATAGAGATAAAGAAGTCCGGATTCCGAGTTTTTGGGCGAAAGTTATGCCTGTTTTAGTGCGCTGTCCAGAGAGTCCGACGTGAATTTGGATGCTTTAGAAAAGGGTTTGGATCGGTTAGTAAATGGCAGAATCAGAGAGTCTCCCCAACTAAGTTTTTGTAGATAATTTAATTATCTTTACAGAGAGTCCAAGAACTCTTAATTTAGAGTTACGTACTGAAAGTTATGATTTTTGGAAGTCGGCTGTCTGTGGTTGGGCAGATTTGGCCGAGGGGAGTTGGGGATTTAATTGAGATAAATCGTTGGGTTAATTGGGGTTGCTGTTATTTTATATCTAGAAACCCGCTACTGTCATGTTAGTAATTATTAATTAAATATTCAGGAGAAGAGCGGATTCCGGGGGTTGTGCCTTCTTCGCGTTCTTCATTTTCTCGCGGTTGAGGCAAGTATATTTGTGATGTGAAAATCTGTGTGTTTATGGATTTGTTGAATTGTTTGGATGATGGTTGAATCATGGCTGTTTAAATTGAGAGTATGAGTAAGTGATGAATTGAGAATGCTATTTATGTTCTTTACATTATGGCATTTATGAGATTGGTTGATGCGTAGTATGGTGAATGCTCATTATCTTTTGATACATTCACATATATGCATCATATTGAGAATTGTTGAAGTCTTGGTCATGCGGTGATCAAGATCGAGGTCCCCACACTTGCGGAGTGTGGGCAATTGGTCCCTGCACTGAGGGTACAGTGCATGGGTGTGCATTGACGGATGCACACCCGCGTCACCGGTAAAATGCGAAAGAGATGAGAAAGAGGAGATTTTGATCATATTGCATAGCATGATGTTCTATGTTAATTGTTTAACTTGACGCTTAATGATCATTGGTATTGATGTTGATATACTTGCCGAGTCATTGGACTCACTCTTCTGTTTGTTTATTTGTTTTAGGTACCAATGTGAGAATGGCATATATGGGATCAAAAGGATTAGCTTACATGCACGTGCACTATTCCTTCAATAAGAAATAAAGACAGTCATGATAATCTTGTTGGCTTGTTAGCTTAATTGGTTCGCTTTATATTCCATCGATTAAATGTAATAAAGACTTAGTATCATTGGATATTATCTTCCGTTCGTTATTTAGAACTTGTGCTATTCATGCTTATTTAAACCGCCATCCGTTAATAAACAAAGGAGGTTATGCCGAAATTTTTAGGTAACCTATATTAGTTGTTGTTTTATTGTGGATAGTTAGTAGCATTTCAGGCCTATGTTAGGCTGGGGTGTTACAGGCAAGCGCAAGCAAGAGTCCTTGAAGGATGCCAAGCATAAGCAGGACAAGCCCAGGCGCAACCAGCGCAGGCCTTAGAGGGCCCGCTATGTCTTTGACATTGAGGGCAGCTTAGGGACTCCGCCCCGTACCCCGCGGATGAGGTCATAGAGGGCGGGAGCGGGGACGTGGCCGGGGTCACGACGATATACCCTAAGTAAAGTTTTTCACAGATTAGACTTTGTTTTTCAAAATGGTTTATGAAAACCTTATGGATGGATGGAATACACGAGAGATTGAAAAACGTATAGATAGATGGAATCCATATGAGATCTTTTTGGAAAAGATGGTCCATGTGGGATGCCCGTGGATAGGTTAGTGTTTGGTTGGAGCCTGCAGTAACGATATTATTTTGTTATAATCTTATTTCTATCTATTGTATCAAATTCAACTTTTGTACTTACTTTACGATATTTACTCCAATGTTGCTTTTGTGCAAACAACCATATTATGCCTTCCTTTGACAATCCTTATGCATGCATCAACTCTGTTAAACCTCCTGGTGTAACTTGTGGAGTACTTTATGTACTCATGTTGCTCAATTCATCATTTTCGAGAGACAACTTTGACTTTGGTGAGGATCGAACGTCTAGGCGCGCTTTCTTGTCGCTTGCTCGTGGATCAAAACTTCGGTTTTTCTTCCGCTGCTTATATCTAATTTTGGCTTATGTGCCATTGAGGTGAACTTTGGCCATCAGGACAATATTCAATTAATAAACTTTGTCATTGTGCATGATATTTGTCTTTGTTGTGATTGTGTGCACTAGCTGATCCTTGACTAGTGCGATTAACACAGAGGGTTTCGGAGTTGTTGCTCCGGGATCCGACACTCCGTCCCCTACCCTTCAAACTGGTGGCGCGAGCCGGCGCCTAGTCAAGTAGACGCCGAGCGCTCAGAGAGTGCGTCTTGCGCGCTGCCTTAGCTGTGTTTCAGTGGATTGCACGCCCGTGTCTTATTTAGACTCAGAGAGTATTTAGACTCGAAGAGTGCGTGCGAGGCAGGCCTCGTGCTGCCTTGTTTAGATTCCGTAGAGTATTTATGCTCAAGAGTGCGCGCGGAGGCAGCCTCTGCTGCCTTGTTTAGACTCAGTAGAGTATTTATACTCAAGGGTGCGCACGAGGCAGCAGCAGCGTGTCTTGTTTAGACTCCGTAGAGTATTTATACTCTGAAGAGTGCGCGCGGAGGCAGGCCTGCATGTCTTATTTAGACTCCATAGAGTATTTATACTCCGAAGAGTGCGCTGAGGCGTGCTAGGCCTCGGCGCCTTATTTAGACTCGAGAGTATTTATACTCAAGAGTGCGCGTGGCGCACATCGAGCATCTTTTTGACTCAGAGAGTATTTAGACTCGCGCGGAGACCGCATGTCTTATGTTATACTCACGAAGAGTGCGCGCGGGGACCGCGTGTCTTATTTAGAGTCCATAGGCTACGCGCGGAGGTGGGCCTCCGCACATTGCGGATGGTGAGTGCGCGTGGAGGTGTGCCTCCGCGCGTCTTATTTAGAGTCCATGGACTACGCGTGGAGGCGGTGAGTGCGCCGCACGTCTTGTTTATACTCCGAGGCATGCCTCCGCGCGTCTTATTTAGAGTCCGTGGACTGCGCGTTGAGGCGGGCTTCCACGCGTTGTGGGCGGAGACTGCGCGTGGAGGCGTGCCTCCGTGCGTCTTATTTATGCATAATAATACAAGCTTTGCAGACGGTGAACTTTATCGATTTCCCGTTTGCGCGGGTGAGCGGTTACAAAAGGCAGGGTGCTAACCTTGCTACGGGCCTCCCTTCGGCCTTATACATAATATCGTCGCAGCCTGTCTGCATTCCATGTGTGGCGAAGGGTATATCCTTCCAACGTAGCGAGGCGGTAAGCCCCACGCTGCAAAGCTGCAGCGACGATGTAGGGGCCCTCCCACTTGGACTCCAGCTTGCCGACCGTCTCCACGTGAAGCGCCATTTTGAGAACGAGATCTCCAAGCTGGAACTCTCATGAATATACAGTGCGGTCGCGTTGGCGCGCGTACTTGACGACGTGCTAGGTGGCGCTCACCCGATCTGCGTCAAGAAGATCGAGGGACAACTTTCGCTCTTCTGCCGGCGCATGGACGAGGACCCTCCTTGAGCCAGCCTTAATTTCTTCGGGCGTCACTGCCTCGTCGTCAAAGAGAAGCTAGAACAGCGTGAACCCAGTCGGGCGTGTCACCATCGTGCGGCTCGCCTAGCCATTTGCCCTTTGGCAGCCCGACGAGGCGCTTCTTGACTCTGGCGGAGATGGCTTCGTTCGCCCGCTCGACGGCTCCGTTGGATTGTGGGTGTCCGACCGAGGCGAAACGGAGCATGATACCTATGCTGTCACAGAACTCCTTGAATGGAGCAGAGTCGAATTGTAGGCATTGTCCATAGTGAGCTCCCTGGGCACTTTGAAGCGACATATGATGTTCTGTCAAAGGAAGCGTTGCATGGCCGTGGAGGTTATCCTAGCCAGAGTGACGGCTTCTGGCCACTAGAGAAATACTCCAAGGCGACTGCAACGAATTGGACGTCACCCGGGGCCCTTGGAAGTGGCCCAACGACGTCGATGCCCCATCGTGCTAATGACCATACTGGGGGGATGGGCTACAAGCTCATCGGAGGTCTGCAGATGATCCACCCCATCCATTAGCAGCCTTATCATCGACGTACGAGGTCTTGTGCATCAGCAACAGTGGTTGGCCAATAGAAGCCTTGTCTGAATGCCTTGCCGACCAGGGACCTCGGTAGTTCCGAATCAGAGGAAACTTGCCTTCTGTGATTCTTCAGAGGAAACCGCCGCCACACTGTAATGGGGTAGGGGAAACTTGTCTTCTGTGATTCTTCAGAGGAAACTTGAATTTGGAGTTTGGCTTATTCTTCTGAGATCATTTCCTTGCTAACCTCAAAGTTTCTTGAGCCAAGAATCTAAGAATCAGGAGAATTTTGGATTTTGATACTCTCAGCTGTGTTTTTAGTGAAAAATCTGATTTTCTTATGTTTGTTTGATCTTTGTCTGCAATTTCTTCTCAATGAGGTCAATATGTTGTTTAGGATGATGCCTTGTTCAATTGACCCGAGAAGAGCAGCAAACCGCGATGAATTTTTTGATTTTTAGCAAACTCAGCTTCAGCTTCTTCATGCAGAAGTGCGGTACTACCGGGTTTTCCACATCGGTACTACCGCCCGACGGTACTACCGCTCCTAGACGGTACTACCGCTCAGCGACTGAGTTCGCAGTCGGTACTACCGTTCGGCTCAACGGTACTACCGCTCAACGACTGAGTGCATAGGCGTACTACCGTTCGGCTCAATTGTACTACCGCTCGTCACAGCGGTACTACCGCTTGCAGTCAGACCAGCCCTGAATCTCCTTTTTCTGGATTATCTATCTCTGGCTTTCTTTGCTGATCTTCTTGACCGTTTCCAGTGAGTGATTACCTTCTGTCTTCACAGCTTCTATAGCTATTGGAGAAGAAGCATAGGTGTGGATACTCGGAGCGGATTTGAAGGCACCATTCACCCCCTTCTGTTGCCATTTCGGTCCTACAGAACTATTCGAGCTCGGCTCGGTAAAGCTTGCGAGCTCGAGATCAAGCTCAAATTTGGCTCGTTAAAAGTTCGAACCGAGCTCGAATCAAGCCTAAAACGAACCAAACTTGAATAGTTCGCGAGCTTCGAGCTTTTTTTACCGCCTTAGATGGATGTACATGTACAGAAATCAACTCTAGGCAGTAATGAGGAAGGAACTCTTCACGCTAGCTCTCGTATGACCACCTTTGGTATCTCAAGAGGAGACTAGTAGAAGGCAAAGCAGATTAAAAGCCAACAACATGACAAAGAATGACGACGGTGTGTTTGGATACAAGATCGCACAAAAACGCTTCGACAACTCGAATACCTATAGCTAATTTAATTGGCAGTGGCATCCAACATGCATGAAAGCACAACGTAATGTGCATGTTCGAATACTACAAGTACATAAATATGGTTAGAAGAAATAAGAACAAGACGATATCTGAATATAAACATGCTAGAACAAATAAGCATGAAGCCAAACCGGATGTAACTGTAATTAAAACTTTCAAAAGGATCTGCATGCAGCCACTACTACAAAAAAGACTATATTGGACGTCTCATCACAGATGGTTCAGTGGAACCGTTTATGTTGTAATTGTCACAGACGGTTTCACGAACGTGGTCATCTATGTTACTAGCGATGGCTAAAACCTCTATGATACATAATTATCACTAATAGTTTTTCGTAATAACCGCCTATGATGTATCGCAGACAGTGCTTAACAAGAACCATCTGGCAAGTGTGCAATCATCATAGATGGTTCTTAATAAGAACTAGATGTGATATGTGTAATCATCACAAATATGTATATAATACCTGGTGATATGGACAAAGTTTAGAGTAAACTGTTGTAACATGTATGTCTAAAACTATTATCATGTAAGAATCAAGTTAAAAGAAAAGAAAATCCTAAATCTTGGTCTTCTGGACTTTATAGGCTTCCTCGTCGACTTTTGGAATAGAAGGAGGATTAGCGGCTAGTAATCTCATAGAGAAAGTTATGATGCGCTTCCTTAGAATCAACCGCTGCTACTTGATCGGCAAGGGTATCCATATGACTCTCCATTGCCTCAAGAGCCTCTATGGCTTTGTGTGCATTGAATGTAAGAATAAAGTTGAGGGCTAACAACCTTTCCCAAGTGGCGAAGACTGTCCTCCGTTGACAGCGGATGATCAGGTCAAGTTGGTGGATTGAAGCAATGACTACCTAAGAAAGGAGAGCAGGGCGCGATTGGAGGAGCTACTGTAGGTGGTAATTGTCGGTCGCCTGTGTAAGGTTACGGCCGAACAGCTCATCATGGACGGATGAGAGGAAGGAGAGGATACAAGAGGGGATGTCATTGTTGAGAAATGAAATATTGTGAAAAAAGATGAGTGACAAGTTTGTTGAAAAGAGATTGTGAATGATGGTTTGAAGAAATTTTTACACTGCATATATAGCTGCATAACAAAGGTGGAAGTTTAAGGGTTGCATCGTAATACTGAATGTAGGAGGCTCTTGATGATTCCATTGATCATACATTGATCATAACTCCTATTTGCATAGAGAGGTTGCTTGTGATTCCATTCCATAGAATAAAGTCGGACCTATGGCCGCTCCCACTAGTATTGCAGAATAAAGTGTCGAGAAGTTTGAAACCAATCCCGAGTGAGGTAACTTTGGATGTCCCGATGTGGTACTACTGGGTTAGAAAGAAACTGTCCAAACTTGATTCACTTCAGCGTTATCTATAAATGAAGTCAGCACTTGCAAGCAATTGTAATCTCTGATATGAGTTAGGAAAAGGTCCTCTCGATTGACATTGTTCACGACATTGACCGGAGAATTTGTAAATTCATTCGGTTGAAAAATGAATCTGTACTGGACAATATTTCAAGATAATAACATGTCAATATGCCATATATTGCATGTAACAACACACTGTTGCACACAAAGATACACATATTTACTTCTTGTCAGTTATAAGTATCAGTTTGCAGGTTCCGAAAATACAAAAGCAAATGGTTTCAGTAAACTATTGCAACTTCAAACATGGTAGAAAAGCGTTTGACTAAAAATTTGGCATTTTGCAAGCTCTCCCTTTTTCTCATTTTTTATTAGGAATTAGATAGACATCACATGGCATATATTAAAGTATTACAGATACCCATAGGCCCAACATGGTTGCAAGAATGATGATTCATGTTTAATTCCCCAATAATGAAGTTTGGCTAGGAAATTTGCTACTCATTCTAATGCAGTAAATAATTAGGTGATAGTGGCATGCTTCAGTACTTTGAGGAGGATGTGATACGAAGCAGCATTGGGCCCATTAGCAGATGGTGCAATTGGTAATGATCAGGCATATATGCATACAGCGGATTCTAGACGATGACACTCCATATCACCAAGATTTCCTTGAACAAAATATTGATAATGATCGCATATATGCATACAGTGAGCTCGCTCTTTGCTCGCTCCTCCTTGTCATCATATACCATCTCGTTCTCATAATATCTACTGAAATATGGTAAGGATGGTTGGGAAGCGATCGGCCGCATCCCTAATGGTCGCCTCCAACGCCCACCCCGTCAGATCTGCTCCTTGCAACTAATCCTGACATTGAGATGTTGCAGAGTAGAGAGGTGGTGAATGCTGAGATCATAAGCGCCACATGTATATTGTGCTCTGTGTGCTCTGAACGGAAGTTCAAGCCTTTCAATGTTCAGCATAGCTCCAACTTCGAACATCAGCCCTGTCTCAATATCCTGACAGTACAAGTGAAACACCTTTAGACATTGGAACATACCGCCAATTGTAAGTCCTCCGGGAACCATCCTTTTGTGGACAACTCAAGAAATAGCAGGGCAGGCAATCTCCCAAAGATGTCAAGAGCCTCCTGTTCCACTGGATTAGTCTCAATTTCTATGTAGGCGAGGTTAGCCAATGAGGCCATCCACCTGGGAATTTTACAGACATAGCAGTTTGGGTACAAGGTCAATTCCTGAAGGCGTTGAGGAGGTGGGGACCAAGAATCAAATGTAAATTCACAGGAACCACCATCATATTCACTACGAACACTTAAAAAGCGAAGGTTGGATCTGCCAATTTTGCACAGGGACGAGACCAAATTGTTTGTGTATATTCTTTTGTCATTGTGAGAATTACTGATGCGCCAAAATGACCAAGAAATCTCAGATTGGTTAAATTGCCCAACTCCAGCAAAGAAGTAAATGAACAACTATCATCAACACGTAATTGTGATAGTTTCTCGAGAGATCGCATGTTGCCAATTCCGGCAGGCAACTTTACATGACGAACAAGTAAATGTTTCAACTTTTGCAACTGAACAATTCTTGCTGGCAGTTCTCTTATATCGGTTTCTTTTACATCCAATGTCTCCAAAAGTTATAGCTGCCCAATCTTTTCCGGAAGCTCTGTAATAGATCCTGCTGAAAGTCGTAGGTATCTCAATTGTAGTAGTTCTCCAATAGTCATTAAATAATCCCTGGTTAACGGGCCTTCTATGTCAACCACTCTTAGAGCTCTGAAGTTCGAAAGAAGGGTATTTGTTGAGAAATAACCATGGATGATTTCTCCTCAAAAAACTTATCCATTGATGATACTGTAGTGCATTTTTGGTAACAATAGTCGAGCGAGAGTCGTGAACCTTACATTCGGTACCCTTACATCCTTTTGGTTGATCAAAGTGACAAAGTTTTCTTCCTTCGCCTTATATATAATAAGATCAAGAATCATATCATGGACTCGGCATGCCCTCACTTGACCATTGTACTTGATGCCAACCGGTTGGATCATACTGCTTATAAGTTCATTAAAATAGCATTCTCCTTCTTCCTCTAAAGTTATCCCACCTGCAGCTTTGATGAATCCTTCCGCTATCCACCTCTTTATTAATCGGTCCCTTTTAATCACATAGTCCTCTGGAAAAATGCTAAGGTACAACAAACAAGTCCTTAGATAATAAGGAAGATCAACATAACTCAAAGATAATATCATGTTCATGTCTTCCACACTATGATGTTTCTCAAGTCCTAAACCAATAGAATCCCAAACAAATCATCCACTCTTCTCTTCTCGTATGATCTATTACTCAATAAACTAGCCATAGTAATGATTGCCAATGGTAGACCACCGCACCTTCTCACGATCTCAATGGAAACATCTTTAAGTCGAGGAGGACATCCATCTTCAGATTTAAAAGTTCTTTTAAAAATAAACCTTGTAATCGCCTTTCTTTGCGGACTTATTTCGTGCACATGATCATGGCTATGGAGGCAGCATGACTGGGCAACACTAATAATTCTTGTTGTTGTCATTATTCTACTACTACAATTGCTATCAGGTAAAGCACATTTGATGTTCCTCCATGCTCGAGCATCCCATATGTCATCAATTACAACAAAGTACCTGTCGAATGAAAGAGGGTTAGGATCCAATTGGCCTAGGCCATTATCTTCAGCAGGTTGAATGTTCACAACAAAATAATTGTGAAAAGCAATTCTTGTAGCTAGCGATCAAACCTATCTCTATACTAATAAATATGAACATTGATGAAACATGAATCTATGTAGATAATTTCAAGATAGTTAATTAAGAAATTTTAATTTTGGATTAGGTTATCTTCAACTATAGGTACCTCTTATCTTCAAGGAATTGCCTGAGTTCATTGATGAGCCGTGCCTCATCCCATGATTTGATGTCATCGCACTGTTGCTTCTTAATCGAAAGAGTATAGTCTGTAGTATTTTTGTCATATCAGGAATTTTGGACATTGACACAAAAGCCCGATGTTCAAAATGGCCGCTAAGGTTTTGGTACACCTGATTAGCAAGAGTGGTCTTTCCTAATCCTCCAAGCCCAACAATGGACACCACCTTCAACTGCATCTCCCTATCATCCACCATTAACTTTATGAGTTTATCCCTCGGACCATCAATTCCAACAAGATTAGTGGCCTCTTCATAGAGGACATGCACCCGAGGGTCAACGGGTACCACATTGGCACTACCGGCACTGACCACTTCATCAACCTTGTACCTCTCCCGTCGTTTGTTTGTCTCGGTGATGCGGACCTTTAGTTCTTCAATTTGGTCAGAAATCCCATGGCGAGCTCCCAGATTTTCAATCATCGACGCCTCGAGGATGAAGCCCTTGATGCCACCTACTTTGTTCGGCTCGTGGTGGAGACTGCACATGTAGTCATCGATGCAATCCTCCATGTCATATGCCATCTCTCTCACCTGGTTCCTCCATTCCTTCATCTGGGGGTCAAGCTCCTCCTTCTCGGCCGACATGTAGCTGCTCATGCCGCTCACCGTCCTTCGTGAAGGTGATGTCGCGCTTCATGCCCTTCTGCAGCTTGTACTCATCACCCAGCAGCGTGGTGAGCTTGTCGAGGAGTGAGTTCATCACCCCCGTGGCAACGCTCACCATGATTCCATCCATCCCTTGCTCCGTTCTTGCACGTGCCGCAACTTGTCAACCAATTTGTTGCCTCGAGTGGATGGGGCTTAGTAGAGCTAGTACTTGGTAACACAGCAACGCCCCTTGTTTGATGCCAAGGATCTTCACCATTTACACAGTACGGCTCTCAACTGCAACATAGATACTGAAAGGTTAGATTCCTGAAGATTGCAAAAACCCAGATGTGCCAAATGTTCATCAGAAATCAAGAAAGCAAAAAATCACCTATTGTTCCCTGGCAAATGTTCATAGAGCTCTCCCATGTCCCAGCTGGTCACACTGCTGCAGGAGCTGGTAGGTGTTGGAACATAATCTTTAAATTGGGAAACATAATAATGGGGCTTCGCGGCGAAGGATTCTTGCTCTGCCGCTTTGGGGGAAGAAAACTGCAAGGAGAGAAGAAGAGGTGGGAAAGCGGTCGCTTTTCCACCACCTCCGTTCCACAACATAATCTTTATTATTGGGAAACGTGTATAATATAAATCTATTGTAGATATTAAATGTGTAGTTATTATACTATTTTTAGCATATATTTATGTTTTAATGCTGAAAAATAAATAAATAGTTATAGCATATCATTTAATAGAGATATACTACATAATCTAATGATATTAATTTTTCATTAAATTCAATATCTCCTTGGTCCATGTGCATGATGGTTGTTGAGGGCAATAAAGGAGATTTATACATTGTTTTGGTTTGTTTGGTGGTTGTTGGGAACAATAAAAGGGATTCATATATGAGAGAGGTTTTTTTGGTCTTTAGCTTTGAGGAAAAATTCTCAACTAGAAGAAACATGGAACGCAAAGAGGTATAGAAAGACGATGTTCATCGTGCGTCCATGCATCAGACCAACAGTGGGTAACAATGAATTATTTGGTTTGGCCTTCTAGCACCATATTTTTTGCAAATATGGCTTATATACCAATTTTTTTGCACTTCTAGTCCCCTCTCGAAGTGCGGAGAAAGTAGGGTGCGACGCGTGCTCCCCCCGCGCACCTGGAGTGCGGAATGTGCCTCCCATGCCACCGGGCCACGGAACGCGCATGCATGCAGACTAGAAACGAACAACGAACGTGCATGCGTATGGCTGACTAGTATTTGCATGTGGCTGCGCGTGTGGTTGACTACAAACTCACATGTGGCTGGCTAGAAACTAGTACATGCACATGTGTTCCACGGCTCGGTGGCGCAAGAGGCACGTTCCGTGCTCCGGGGGACATGGAGGAGCATGCTTCGCTCGTCGTTTCTTCTACGCTCGGAGAGGAGACTAGATATGCAAAAAAAAATTAGCATGAGAGCCAGATTTCCAAAAATATGGCGCTAGTGGGCGAAAAACCAAATAATTCTCATAACAACGAGGAATCGGTGAAACTAGTGCTGAATCGGTGAAACGAGGAATCGCCCTCTAAGAAATAGACGTCGGGTGATTCGGGATCCCTTATTCGATGGCATACCGATCAAACATGATTACAAAAATTTCTGGAGCAATAACAGAACATGTTACACTCTGATGCTCTTTCTTATACGTAGTAGCGTCCGAATAAAAGTTTGTAAAGATATATCACGAGCGTAGACGATATCAAGAAGAAAGAAGATAAATCTTGTAGAGATAATTAAAATAATGACGTTGTAGCAATCATGATGAGAGAGAAAAATTTGACGAAGCTGATTGCAAATTCTTTAAACACAACCTCAAAAGTCTCTCGAATCTTTTAGGATAGTTGAATCATTGCCCTATACAAAAATCTAGTGCTAAAAAATATCCTAACATTTAATCCTATTTCTGCTCTCTCTCTCTCTCGTGGAAAGTGCCAAGATCGCCCTTAGGGCTGTAAGTGGGGGCTTTGGGTAAATACCAGGAGGAAACAACTCTTGGAAACAACTATTTTCATGTAAAATTCCATGAAAAATTGGAAACAACGTATAAAATTTGTTAAAATTTTGGGAAAATATCATAAGGAAGCTGATATTTTAGAACCCTATAAAATTTCAAGATTAAACTAAATCACGTCTGCAATATACGAAAAAGACAATTTCAGCATGAATAGTAGTTTCACTGTTCATCACTATTTATTCTTGTCAGTTTTATATGTTGCAAATGGTGATTGAGGTTAACGTTGAAATTTTACAGTGTTATATACCATCATCTACCCTACCTTATTTTCTGAGATTTTTTTCAAAAATTTTTACATGTGGCTTTTATGGAGTTTACATGACAAAGATGGTTTGCACCGTTATTTGCCTGGGGTAGAAAAGAATCGGTCGTAGATGACAAACACGAAGAAGAGGGGAAGCCAGTGGACTGGCCAGCCCAAGAGCTCGTGCCTTGCATGCCTGTCGAGCCTATCGCACAGAGCCCAGTCAACTTCGGCCGAGTCCAAAAGAGAGAAGAAAAGAATACATCGATGCATGCCCATAGTGGATGCTAAAAGACTGTCGCTAATAATGTCACTTACATGCATACTGATGAAGTAAGGGAACTGATTAAATAAAACTTTTGAAGCTATTACCCCAGATCATATTACAATTTGAGTTTTCTTATATGTTATCATCACATCAAATCTGTGATACCCTTCCTTTGCACGAAGAATTTGTGATTGAAAGGAGTAGTATATATCCTTCAAACTTTGTAACACAGCGACGCCCCTTGTTTTATGGCAAGGATCTTCACCCTTCAGACAATACAGCTCTCAATTGCAACATAGATATCGGGCTCGATTTCAAGATCGCAAAACCCAAAGGTGTCAAATATTCATCAGAAATCAAGAAAGCAAATGTTCATAGAGTTCCCCCAAGTCCCAGTCAGTCGAACTAACTAACGGGGCTTCGCGGCGAAGGATTCTTGCTTTGCCGCTGAGGGAAGGAAACTGCAAGGGGAGAAGAAGAGATGGGAAAGCGGTCACTTTTCTACTACCTCTCCATCACACAACATAATCTTTGTTGTTGGAAAGCATCGTTCCATAGTATAAATCTATTATAGAGATTAAATGTATGGTTATTATAATATTCTCACTATATACTCATACTTTAATGCTGAAAAATAAGTAAGTAGTTGTAGTGTGTCACTTAATAGAGATATGCATAGTTCAATGATATTAATTTTAATTAAATTTAATGTTTCCTTGATGTGTGTGCATGATAGATTTTACTTATATTACAGGGGAGAGAGAAAGTATTGTACTTTGATTGGTTTGGTGGTTGTTAGAGACAATAAAAGGAGGTTCATACATGGAAGAGGGTCCCTTGGTCTACGTGTATGGTGAATTTTATTTATATTATGTGACGATAGAGTATTGTGCTTTACTGCTTTGGTTGGTTTGGTGGCTGTTGGGATAGTAAAGGATATGAGGGAGTCTTCTAGATCTATGTGCATGGTGCCATAGAAATTCAATGACGGCAATGTTGATGTGCATATAGTGGTTATCAATGCATATAATCGCTTGTAAGAGTGCGCGATGGTCGCTTTGAATAGTTAATTACATTGTGTGCTTTTGCACCTCATGAATAGAATTAAAATCATGAACCAACTTTATGAAAACAACTAGATTTTTATTGGGTGTGCTAATGATATTTGAACCATTGTGATGCCTCTTGACATTGGGTGCATGCTTATCTAAAAATACCAATAAAATAGGATGATGTATGTGCTCCGTGAAAAGGACTAAGACATTGGGTGTATGCTTATCTAAAAAATACCAATAAAATAGATTATATATGTGCTCCTCGAAAGGACTAACACGTAGCAATTTCAAAAGGACCACGAAGCCACTCTAAAGTAAGCAAATATAACATTTTGATATGTTCAAAGCATGATTTACATATTTCACAATAAATAATTATAGTACTAGATTAAAAATTTTAATAAGGTTTTACTAAGTTAAATTCTAAGCTATGTATCCAACGGCCTACTTCGCAGGAGGATTAGGAGAACAAGCCGTGGGCGGTCCCCACACAAGGTGGTTCACAGAGGAACCGAGTAGAGGATCCGCTAAAATACACGCAGAGGTCTTGTGTTGGCCCCGACCTTCGTGCTTGCTCGCTTTCTTCCCTCCTGGTTCCTTTCCTTTTTTTCACCCTTTCCATCCTCGAGTAAAAACTCTAGAAGAAAACCGAATCTTTTCCACCTCCCGGAGAAAATCCCCTTCCACCCGAGCGAGTAGATCGAATCGACGAGCGACTTCTCTCGCCTCCGCCGCCTCCCCGTTCGCGCTAAGCACGTGCTAATTCCTCCGACATCGCTCGATTAGGGTTATTACCTCCTTGTGGGATTCGGATTGCGTCCCTCCCAACCGACACGGGATCATTGCGGAAGGTTTCCCGCTTCCCATTAGGTGACACAAATTTAGCAAACGAATAGTAGATTGGAATGCTCTCTACTTCATTTGGAGTAGCATTTGGTTGAAATTCTTTGATTTTAAAAATGGTAAAATAGTTGTTTTGTGAATTCTCATTTGCCCTTGATACACACCTCCTTTTAGTATAGTAGGGTTGTACATTAAGGGGACGATTGGTTGACCTTCTAGTTAGTTCATCACTTGATCCTTCTTTTTTTAAAAAAAAAGTAGCTCGTCACTTCATCCTTTTTTCCTTTTTGAAACAGTTCATTACTTCATTTGGTCAATACAGGCCGAGCTCAAGCAAACAAAGGGTTGTCTTGGTTGGATGCACAAGTCATATATATGTCGTTTGGTTAGCTGTAGTAGCGATGCAGGTAGAAAATGTCTTAGGTATAAATTAAGTTACCAAAGCCAATGTTATGATTTATTCCACTTTAATAGTGTTTATACTACCTTAATAATACTTAACCTACCTTAATTCATGCTAAAGAACTTTAATGCATGCTAACCACATAATAATAATCATGTCATTAGCTGGGTCTGGATTACTCGTACGCTCAACATGAAAAAGAGAGATGCTGCATCCATGACCTAGGCTGAGCGCTATGCTGGCAACCAATCGCTCTCTAAGAAATGGACGTTGGGTGAATCAGGATCCCCTTATTCAATGGCATACTGATCAAACATATGAAAAAGGACTACAAAAATTTCGAAGGTAATAAAGAACATAATGCGGTTCAAGTTTCTAATATGTTCTCATTACACAGAATCAAATGCATCTTCAGAATAATATAAAGCATGTACAATCCCACGAACAATATTCTCTAGTTGATTTAACAGCATAGATGAGTATCTCAGAGGATTGGACGAGCATATATAATTAATAATACCTTAATTAGATGCAGCAGATGTAGATGCGCAAGTGGGCTAGGCTTCTGTGCTCTCTGCGGGGATCTCTTCATTTAGGCATAGTGGTCTTGGGTCCCTGTTTCTGATTTTGATAATGCGAGGGTAAGCACAAATATACTGTGCTCTGCGAGCCAATATACAGGATGCAATAGGTAACATGCATGGCTTACCAAGGAAGGACTCGGGTTGTTTTGTTTACCATAAGTTGCTTTTAAAATATGTTACTTAGAAATTCTCTAAGACCTAGCAGTTTTAACTAAATAGAGTTTTATCAATGTATGAAGGAGTGCAATAATAATAGTAATCTAGATTCCATCCACCGTTACATCATTTCTACACTATATGCTAACCTTTCAACGTTATAACCGCTTACCTTATCACTGGGACGACATCTAGGGCAACACAAATCAGGGCATTTCTCTGCCCACCACTTTTCCAATTTCACCCACAAAGTTTTTGAAATAGAACTATATCTGGTTAAGTTGCTATGTCCGCCCTTGACCGTAGGCACGACTATTCGAATAGTTTTAACTCTGCAGAATTTGTACACTTTACCCACAATAGATAATCCGCTCATGGCTCCACACGATTCCTTAGTCATGTGGTTGAGTAGACCATCATAATAAATTTTCAAAAATATCTAGCCCCTTTTGTCATCTCACCCTGTAGGCTGCTCCCACATGCAATGGGTTCTATACGTTGCGCATGATGTAACCACGGCTACTAGCGCATTCGGACTCCACTCTCCACAATGCTAGCACGACTGGATACTTCACCCTCCTATCGGTGTCCCTTTAGACCTCCCCTTACCCTTGCAATATTCCACTTCTTTTCACTATCGATGAGATGAGTCCGGGGTTTGATAGTTTTACTTAGCCAAGTTGCAATTTGCAGACTTGTGGTAGTACTATTTTGCATAGGAAGTCATGAAAAATTCAGTCCTTAGTGGTATCTGAGTGGTTCTACCACAATCCACACACCGTGCTTCCACTGCACCACACACAAGCCCTCATACCATCCGTCTAGATATTTAAGCAAGTTGGAGTTTTTGGGAGCATAAAATAATCATGTTAAAATATACCGGTTATTTCCACCATGACTTCCCAAATAAGTTTCTCATGATTAAGAGTGATGCTTGGGCATTTTAGTGCCCTGAGTATCTAAGCAGTACTAAGCATGGCGTGTAATTATAAACTTATTTTCGAAAGTTCTACCATTATAATTTTGCTAGGGTGACAAGGCTCAAATGTTCCAAAAGAATGTAATACTAACAAGTTCACTAATGGATATATAACTAGAATCTGGAAATCAAACATATATTTACACATAAAACAACAACATGCAATTTGATAATTTAAAACGGAGATAATTTGCAGAAAACGTAGGCTCAACACGATCAAAGTCACAGATGATTTGGTCTTGGTCGTCGAGAGCTGCTTCAACCTCAGCCTCTTCCTCTTGGGCCTCTTACGCTATTTTTACGTTGCGCGAAAATTCAGATAAAAATAAGTAAACCAAACAAATTCTCACAAAAAAATTCAAATGATCTTAAAAAATTATGGTTTCGGTTTCATTGGATATATATTGAATTTGGATGAATTTAGAAATTCGTTTCACTCAATTTGGAGTTAAGATGAATAAGTTGTGCATATTTGAAATTCTCAGTTTAAATAAATCTAAAAAATAAATAAAATCTAACAGGTGTGGCCCACAGCAGATTTTTAATTTTTCTTTTATTTTTATTATCTCTTCTGTGTACTTGTGACAAGTGGGACTGGTTACTATGTAATTAATTAGGTAGGGCCCACAGGTCAGTGAGTGTTTGGTTTAATTAGTCCTTATTAGCATTAATTAATCATCATTAGTACTAATGATATGTCTTAATCATAATTAATCACGCTACAGTGCTCCTTACTCCGGCCGACGAACGGGGAGCTCGTCGTCGGTAGAGGAGACGGCAGTCGGCCATGACCATTCAAAAATGGAATGCTCATGCTCGTGCGCATGTCTGGGCTCGGTCCCGCCGGCCAATTTGGCAGTGGCGGTAGTCGGCGGCGACCACGGGCGGCGGTGGAATAGGGGAAAGGTGGCTACGGCGGCGCACAGCACTGTAGTTCAATTAAACGGGGGAGGAGCACCGGGGCACAAACAGGAGGCTACCTCGGGGGTCGGCGTGGCTCGGGAGAGGCGATGGTGGTCTGGCGGCGTGGGATGGCGGCGAGTAGAGGAGGCGCACGGTGCGGGCTCAACTCAGGCGGCGAGAGGCCTGGCCGATGGCGGGGATGTTGTCACGGTGCTCCGAGGATACTCTGGCGGGGCTGACTTTGACCATAGTGGCGCGAAGCGGCGGATTTCCCCGTTGGCCGGCATTGGGAAAGAAAGTGCCACCGGCGAGCTGTGGAGCACGGGAGGCTGATTGCTTTGAGTGGGAGAACGGGTGAGGTGTGAGGAAGACGATGGCGACCTTCCCCGGCTTTTATAGGCTGCAAGGGAGGCTGGTGTCGTGGAGGTCAATGCGGCGACCGTGCGGTGATGTCGGCTTCGGCATGGCCACGTGAAATAGGGACGGATGGGTCGAGCTAGCGCGGTGTGGACGCATGATTACGCCGAAACAAAGGAGTGGTTACGCACGCAGAGCCGAGGCGGGCGCGACGGACCAGGGCGTGCTCGGAGGGGACGGACGCCGACGGACGGTCAGCGAGACGGTGGCAGGTGGAAGCGATGCTCGTGGCGACGCAAGGCGACGCGACGGGCGATCAGGGCTGGGTCGCAGCGGTAGAGTCCACACTGTGACTGACCGGAGCCACAGGGCACAACAGTCCGAGCGGAGCGATACGACGGGGCGGAGCTGTCGGGTAGTCAGCGGTGATGCACGCGTAGGTGAGGGAGCAGTAGCCCGACGCGGTGGTCGAGCTCACTGTGGCTAACGGCAGCTGGTTCGGGCACAAGAACATGCCGGCGGCCATCATCCGAAGGAGGTGTGGTGGGGAGGCGGCGGGCGGCCGGCGAGGAAGACGGCTTGGTCTTGGCCGATTTTAGCAAGGGGGGGAGGAAGAAAGAAGATGGGCCGGTTTAGGTGGCTTTCTGGCCTACCAGAAGGTTTTCCTCTTTTTTAATTTGTATATACACATCCATTTACATGTATATTTATATATTTTTATTTATTTATATCTATTTCCTTATTACTATCATTATTATTGTATTATTGTGGTCTATGTATATATATTTATTTACATTTATTATTATTATTATTATTATTATTATTATTATTATTATTATTATTAGGTCGAAAGCAAAATTTAGGTTTTGATTTGAATTATACCTTCCTCTTTTAATTTGTCAAAATTTTAAATCCTTGGTTCAATTAAATTTTTATTCTTGACTTAACTTTTCAACCTTCCTCTTTTCCTATTCTCCTACCCTAATTTATGGATCATCTTTTCAGATTTGATTTTAAATTATAAATTTCTATCATTTTCACATTTCCTTCATGGTTTTCTTAATGGATCGCGAGTAGGCTACGATAGCAGAAAACAAAATTTTCCTACCGCGCACACAAGAACATCATGCTTAAGGAAGGATCATAGATCGTTACCACTAGACGTGCAACAAGCAATGAAGAAGAGTTGGAGAAGCCGATCCAACCACGCGTCGGTAGTATCGAAGTAGTCGATCGTCCCGAACCGATCGCCTCCTCCACGCGATCAACCACACCACGAGCGATCCAATCAGGTTGTTGATGCCGATCAACGCCGCAACGAGCGCGCCTCCACCGGTATCCACATGTCCGGATTGGAACGCCGATCGCGAGTGTACCAAAGATCGCGAGCGGCTAGGGTTTGGCTCTGGAGGTGGCGGCTACGGATTAGCTCGGGATTATCAGGTGCGTTCCCTCAACCCCTCGCCTCCATATATATAGACCTCCTCACTTGGGCCTCGTGGACCGAGGCCCAATAGGAGTCTATCCGGATCTCTATCCGAATTGAGCCCATATCCCAATCACATTCAATTAGTGTTCCAACCCGTTAAGTGTGCGACCAGAGGTTCACGTATACTTGGTCGCGACCCGAAACACCTTTCGGTCACCGTGTTAATAGCGCCTCTAGTAAGACATATTAACCCCAAAGTATACGTAAAGATCATATCTACCGAACTCAGAATGTTCTCATGTACTAATCCCTTTGCCTCACGATATAGATTAAGCTCAAGGCGAGACCTGTGTCATCCTCTTAATAGCTCAATCACTCTCTCGATTCCGTGATGGATTATAAACTCGTGATTGACTCCTCAATCACCTTGGCATGGCCATGCACTTTCATAATCCATTACATCGAGGGGCCCAGATATCTCTCCCATAAGGAGGGCAAATTCTATCTTGATCATTCACATCCCACTACATGTTTCATGGCAAACCCAAAGACTACTTTTATGACTACCCGCCACGGAGTAGTGTTTAGTAGTCCCAAAGTAAGCTACTACGCATGCCGGGAACCATGATGATCTCAAGTCTAAGGATTCCACATAAACACTACTTGAGACCAACCGATGACACATGGAATCTCTGCAGTGTCTCATGGCGGGTCTATCCAACATATGTTCACTAACACATGTCCATATTATTGATTTGGTATCTCCATACCATGATCCATGAGACATGATCATCAATCAATACATATGTCGATCTTTGAATCATATTTGTTCCTCATATGAAATATAATCGTGGATCATTTAGAAATAGCAACATTTTGGCATTAAGAGTCTCATGAATAAGTCACATACTCATTGATCAATAATGATAATGTCTATTTCAAGGAACAAAGCAATGTATCATAAACATAGTATGTGATATATTCAACATCTCCATGTTGCCTCTAGGGCATATCACCAACAGCCTCCCACTTGCACTAGAGTCAACCATGTAGGTATCTAATACCCATTGCCCTAGTGTGAGCCTCATGCTTTGGTCGGGAAGCGGCTTTGTCAACGGATCCGCAATGTTCAAACTGTGTACTTTGCATATCTTAACATCGCCTCTCCACAATCTCGCGGATGAGATGAAATCGCCGAGAATGTGCTTGGACTTACGGTGCGATCTAGGCTCCTTGGCTTATGAATGGCTCCACCGTTGTCACAAGAGAGGTCCATTGGGTCGAGGCACTAGCCATCACACCAAGCTCAAACAAATTTCTTGATCCAAATGACCTCTTTAGCGACTTCGTGCCGCTATGTACTGGCTTCATTGTAGAATCAAGAACCGCCTCTTGCTTGGAACTCTTCCACCACCGCACCGCCATTCGTGCGTAACACAAATCCAGATTGCGATCTAAAATCATCTTTGTCGGTTGAAGCTAGCATCGTTGTAACCATTTACAACGAGCTCGATCGCAGTAGGCTACGATAGCGTAAAACAAAATTTTCCTACCGCGCACACAAGAACATCATGCTTAAGGAAGGATCATAGATCGTTACCACTAGACGCCAGCAGCAATGAAGAAGAGTTGGAGAAGCCGATCCAACCACGCGTCGAAGTAGTAGTGGAAGTAGTCGATCGTCCCGAACCGATCGCTCTCCACGCGATCAACCACACCACGAGCGCATCCAATCAGAGGTTGTTGATGCCGATCAACGCCGCAACGAGCAGCGCCCACCGGTATCCACACGTCCGGGCGGAACGCCGATCGCGAGTGTACCAAAGACTCGCGAGCGGCTAGGGTTTGGCTCGAGGTGGCGGCCACGGATTAGCTCGGGATTATCGTGCGTCCCTCCCCTCGCCTCCATATATATAGACTCTTCACTTGGGCCTCGTGGACCGAGGCCCAATAGGAGTCTATCCGGATCTCTATCCGAATTGAGCCCATATCCGAATCACATTCGAATTAGTGTTCCAACCCGTTAAGTGTGCGACCCTGTAGGTTCACGTATACTTGGTCGCGACCCAGAAACACCTTTCCGGTCACCGTGTTAATAGCGGCCTCTAGTAAGACATATTAACCCCAAAGTATACGTAAAGATCATATCGGCTGAACCTGTAATGTTCTCATGTACTAATCCCTTTGCCTCACGATATAGATTAAGCTCAAGGCGAGACCTGTGTCATCCTCTTAATAGCTCAATCACTCTCTCGATTCCGTGATGGATTATAAACTCGTGATTGACTCTCAATCACCTTGGCATGGCCATGCACTTTCATAATCCATTACATCGAGGGGCCCGTAGATATCTCTCCCATAAGGAGGGGCAAATTCTATCTTGATCATTCACATCCCACTACATGTTTCATGGCAAACCCAAAGACTACTTTTATGACTACCCGCCACGGAGTAGTGTTTAGTAGTCCCAAAGTGAGCTACTACGCATGCTGGGAACCATGATGATCTCAAGTCTAAGGATTCCACATAAACACTACTTGAGACCAACTGATGACACATGGAATCTCTCAGTGTCTCATGGCGGGTCTATCCAACATATGTTCACTAACACATGTCCATATTATTGATTTGGTATCTCCATACCATGATCCATGAGACATGATCATCAATCAATACATATGTCGATCTTTGAATCATATTTGTTCCTCATATGAAATATAATCGGGGATCATTTAGAAATAGCAACATTTTGGCATTAAGAGTCTCATGAATAAGTCACATACTCATTGATCAATAATGATAATGTCTATTTCAAGGAACAAAGCAATGTATCATAAACATAGTATGTGATATATTCAACATCTCCATGTTGCCTCTAGGGCATATCACCAACAGCCTCCCACTTGCACTAGAGTCAACCATGTAGGTATCTAATACCCATTGCCCTAGTGTGAGCCTCATGCTTTGGTCGGGAAGCGGCTTTGTCAACGGATCGCAATGTTCAAACTGTGTACTTTGCATATCTTAACATCGCCTCTCCACAATCTCGCGGATGAGATGAAATCGCCGAGAATGTGCTTGGACTTACAGTGCGATCTAGGCTCCTTGGCTTATGCAATGGCTCCACCGTTGTCACAAGAGAGGTCCATTGGGCTGGAGGCACTAGCCATCACACCAAGCTCGAAACAAATTTCTTGATCCAACAACCTCTTTAGCGCCTTTCGAGCCGCTATGTACTCGGCTTCTGTAGAATCAAGAACCGCCTCTTGCTTGGAACTCTTCCACCACCGCACCGCCATTCGTGCGTAACACAAATCCGATTGCGATCTAAAATCATCTTTGTCAGTTTGGAAGCTAGCATCGTTGTAACCATTTACAACGAGCTCGATCGCGAGTAGGCTACGATAGCAGAAAACAAAATTTTCCTACCGCGCACACAAGAACATCATGCTTAAGGAAGGATCATAGATCGTTACCACTAGACGCCAGCAGCAGCTGAAGAAGAGTTGGAGAAGCCGATCCAACCACGCCGTCGAAGTAGTAGTGGAAGTAGTCGATCGTCCCAACCGATCGTCTCCTCCACGCGATCAACCACACCACGAGCGTATCCAATCAGAGGTTGTTGATGCCGATCAACGCCGCAACGAGCAGCGCCTCCACCGTATCCACACGTCCGGGTCGGAACGCCGATCGCGAGTGTACCAAGACTCGCGAGCGGCTAGGGTTTGGCTCGAGGTGGCGGCTACGGATTAGCTCGGGATTATCGGTGCGTTCCCCCACGCCTCCATATATATAGACCTCACTTGGGCCTCGTGGACCGAGGCCCAATAGGAGTCTATCCGGATCTCTATCCGAATTGAGCCCATATCCGAATCACATTCAATTAGTGTTCCAACCCGTTAAGTGTGCGACTGTGAGGTTCACGTATACTTGGTCGCGACCGTAAACACCTTTCCGGTCACCGTGTTAATAGCGGCCTCTAGTAAGACATATTAACCCCAAAGTATACGTGAAGATCATATCGGCCGAACCCGTAATGTTCTCATGTACTAATCCCTTTGCCTCACGATATAGATTAAGCTCAAGGCGAGACCGTGTCATCCTCTTAATAGCTCAATCACTCTCTCGATTCCGTGATGGATTATAAACTCGTGATTGACTCCTCAATCACCTTGGCATGGCCATGCACTTTCATAATCTATTACATCGAGGGCCCAGAGATATCTCTCCCATAAGGAGGGCAAATTCTATCTTGATCATTCACATCCCACTACATGTTTCATGGCAAACCCAAAGACTACTTTTATGACTACCCGCCACGGAGTAGTGTTTAGTAGTCCCAAAGTAAGCTACTACGCATGCCGGGAACCATGATGATCTCAAGTCTAAGGATTCCACATAAACACTACTTGAGACCAACCGATGACACATGGAATCTCTCGGTGTGTCTCATGGCGGTCTATCCAACATATGTTCACTAACACATGTCCATATTATTGATTTGGTATCTCCATACCATGATCCATGAGACATGATCATCAATCAATACATATGTCGATCTTTGAATCATATTTGTTCCTCATATGAAATATAATCGGGATCATTTAGAAATAGCAACATTTTGGCATTAAGAGTCTCATGAATAAGTCACATACTCATTGATCAATAATGATAATGTCTATTTCAAGGAACAAAGCAATGTATCATAAACATAGTATGTGATATATTCAACATCTCCATGTTGCCTCTAGGGCATATCACCAACAGCCTCCCACTTGCACTAGAGTCAACCATGTAGGTATCTAATACCCATTGCCCTAGTGTGAGCCTCATGCTTTGGTCGGGAGCGGCTTTGTCAACGGATCCGCAATGTTCAAACTGTGTGTACTTTGCATATCTTAACATCGCCTCTCCACAATCTCGCTGGATGAGATGAAATCGTCAGAGAATGTGCTTGGACTGGTGCGATCTAGGCTCCTTGGCTTGCGCAATGGCTCCACTCGTTGTCACAAGAGAGGTCCATTGGGCCGAGGCACTAGCCATCACACCAAGCTCGAAACAAATTTCTTGATCCAAACAATTTCTTTAGCGACTTCGAAGCCGCTATGTACTGGCTTCGTTGTAGAATCAAGAACTGCCTCTTGCTTGGAACTCTTCCACCACCGCACCGCCATTCAGTGCGTAACACAACCAGATTGCGATCTAAAATCATCTTTGTCGCTTTGGAAGCTAGCATCGTGTAACCATTTACAACGAGCTCTTCCTCACCCCATAGACGAGGAACACATCTTTAGTTCTTCTCAAGTACTTCAAGATGTTCTTTACGGTAATCCAAAGGACTTTCACCGATCTCGACCGGTATCTACCGTAGCACTTAAAGCATACGAGACATCCGGACGGTACAAAGCATGGCATACATAATGGATCCAATAGTCAAGCATATGGAATCGCATTCATTTTATCCCGCTCATCGTGTACTAGGACACCGATTCTTGCTAAGATTTATACCATGTGACATAGGTAGGAAGCCTTTCTTGAATCCCATGTTGAACCTTTTCAACACCTTGTCAATGTAACGATCTTGGCTTAATCCAATCAGCCTTTTGATCTATCTCTATAGATCTTGATGCCTGTAATATATGCCGCCTCGCCTACGGATTAGCTCGGGATTATCGTGCGTGCCCTCACCGCCTCCATATATATAGACCTTCACTTGGGCCTCGTGGACCGAGGCCCAATAGGAGTCTATCCGGATCTCTATCCGAATTGAGCCCATATCCGAATCACATTCGAATTAGTGTTCCAACCCGCTAAGTGTGCGACCAGAGGTTCACGATACTTGGTCGCGACCCGTAAACACATTTCCGGTCACCGTGTTAATAGCGGCCTCTAGTAAGACATATTAACCCCAAAGTATACGTAAAGATCATATCTACCGAACCTGTAATGTTCTCATGTACTAATCCCTTTGCCTCACGATATAGATTAAGCTCAAGGCGAGACCGTGTCATCCTCTTAATAGCTCAATCACTCTCTCGATTCCGTGATGGATTATAAACTCGTGATTGACTCCTCAATCACCTTGGCATGGCCATGCACTTTCATAATCCATTACATCGAGGGGCCCAGATATCTCTCCCATAAGGAGGGCAAATTCTATCTTGATCATTCACATCCCACTACATGTTTCATGGCAAACCCAAAGACTACTTTTATGACTACCCGCCACGGAGTAGTGTTTAGTAGTCCCAAAGTAAGCTACTACGCATGCCGGGAACCATGATGATCTCAAGTCTAAGGATTCCACATAAACACTACTTGAGACCAACCGATGACACATGGAATCTCTGCGGTGTCTCATGGCGGGTCTATCCAACATATGTTCACTAACACATGTCCATATTATTGATTTGGTATCTCCATACCATGATCCATGAGACATGATCATCAATCAATACATATGTCGATCTTTGAATCATATTTGTTCCTCATATGAAATATAATCGTGGATCATTTAGAAATAGCAACATTTTGGCATTAAGAGTCTCATGAATAAGTCACATACTCATTGATCAATAATGATAATGTCTATTTCAAGGAACAAAGCAATGTATCATAAACATAGTATGTGATATATTCAACATCTCCATGTTGCCTCTAGGGCATATCACCAATAGCCTCCCACTTGCACTAGAGTCAACCATGTAGGTATCTAATACCCATTGCCCTAGTGTGAGCCTCATGCTTTGGCCGGGAAGCGGCTTTGTCAACGGATCCGCAATGTTCAAACCGTGTACTTTGCATATCTTAACATCGCCTCTCCACAATCTCGCGGATGAGATGAAATCGTCGTAGAATGTGCTTGGACTTCAGTGCGATCTAGGCTCCTTGGCTTGCGAATGGCTCCACCGTTGTCACAAGAGAGGTCCATTGGGTGGAGGCACTAGCCATCACACCAAGCTCGAAACAAATTTCTTGATCCAAATGCCTCTTTAGCGCCTTCGAAGCCGCTATGTACTCGGCTTCATTGTAGAATCAAGAACTGCCTCTTGCTTGGAACTCTTCCACCACCGCACCGCCATTCAGCAGTAACACAAATCCAGATTACGATCTAAAATCATCTTTGTCGGTTTGAAGCTAGCATCGGTGTAACCATTTACAACGAGCTCTTCCTCACCCCCATAGACGAGGAACACATCTTTAGTTCTTCTCAAGTACTTCAAGATGTTCTTTACTAATCCAAAGGACTTTCACCGATCTCGACTGTATCTACCGTAGCACTTAAAGCATACGAGACATCCGGACGGTACAAAGCATGGCATACATAATGGATCCAATAGTCAAGCATATGGAATCGCATTCATTTTATCCCGCTCATCGTGTGTACTAGGACACCGATTCTTGCTAAGATTTATACCATGTGACATAGGTAGGAAGCCTTTCTTGAACTCGCATGTTGAACCTTTTCAACACCTTGTCAATGTACGTATCTTGGCTTAATCCAATCAGCCTTTTGATCTATCTCTATAGATCTTGATGCCCGTAATATATGCCGCCTCGGCCACGGATTAGCTCGGGATTATCGGTGCGCCCCTCACCGCCTCCATATATAGACCTCCTCACTTGGGCCTCGTGGACCGAGGCCCAATAGGAGTCTATCCGATCTCTATCCGAATTGAGCCCATATCCCAATCACATTCAATTAGTGTTCCAACCCGTTAAGTGTGCGACCCTGTAGGTTCACGTATACTTGGTCGCGACCCAGAAACACCTTTCCGGTCACCCTGTTAATAGCGGCCTCTAGTAAGACATATTAACCCCAAAGTATACGTAAAGATCATATCGACTGAACCTGTAATGTTCTCATGTACTAATCCTTTGCCTCACGATATAGATTAAGCTCAAGGCGAGACCTGTGTCATCCTCTTAATAGCTCAATCACTCTCTCGATTCCGTGATGGATTATAAACTCGTGATTGACTCTCAATCACCTTGGCATGGCCATGCACTTTCATAATCCATTACATCGAGGGGCCCGTAGATATCTCTCCCATAAGGAGGGGCAAATTCTATCTTGATCATTCACATCCCACTACATGTTTCATGGCAAACCCAAAGACTACTTTTATGACTACCCGCCACGGAGTAGTGTTTAGTAGTCCCAAAGTAAGCTACTACGCATGCTGGGAACCATGATGATCTCAAGTCTAAGGATTCCACATAAACACTACTTGAGACCAACTGATGACACATGGAATCTCTGCAGTGTCTCATGGCGGGTCTATCCAACATATGTTCACTAACACATGTCCATATTATTGATTTGGTATCTCCATACCATGATCCATGAGACATGATCATCAATCAATACATATGTCGATCTTTGAATCATATTTGTTCCTCATATGAAATATAATCGTGATCATTTAGAAATAGCAACATTTTGGCATTAAGAGTCTCATGAATAAGTCACATACTCATTGATCAATAATGATAATGTCTATTTCAAGGAACAAAGCAATGTATCATAAACATAGTATGTGATATATTCAACATCTCCATGTTGCCTCTAGGGCATATCACCAACAGCCTCCCACTTGCACTAGAGTCAACCATGTAGGTATCTAATACCCATTGCCCTAGTGTGAGCCTCATGCTTTGGCCGGGAAGCGGCTTTGTCAACGGATCCGCAATGTTCAAACCGTGTGTACTTTGCATATCTTAACATCGCCTCTCCACAATCTCGCGGATGAGATGAAATCGCCGTAGAATGTGCTTGGACTTACAGTGCGATCTAGGCTCCTTGGCTTGCGAATGGCTCCACGTTGTCACAAGAGAGGTCCATTGGGTCGAGGCACTAGCCATCACACCAAGCTCGAAACAAATTTCTTGATCCAAACGACCTCTTTAGCGACTTCTCGTGTCGCTATGTACTCGGCTTCATTGTAGAATCAAGAACCGCCTCTTGCTTGGAACTCTTCCACCACCGCACCGCCATTCGTGCGTAACACAAATCCAGATTGCGATCTAAAATCATCTTTGTCGCTTGGAAGCTAGCATCGGTGTAACCATTTACAACGAGCTCTTCCTCACCCCCATAGACGAGGAACACATCTTTAGTTCTTCTCAAGTACTTCAAGATGTTCTTTACGGTAATCCAAAGACTTTCACCGATCTCGATCGTATCTACTGTAGCACTTAAAGCATACGAGACATCCGGACGTGTACAAAGCATGGCATACATAATGGATCCAATAGTGAAGCATATGGAATCGCATTCATTTTATCCCGCTCATCGTGTGTACTAGGACACCGATTCTTGCTAAGATTTATACCATGTGACATAGGTAGGAAGTCTTTCTTGAATCCTGCATGTTGAACCTTTTCAACACCTTGTCAATGTACGTATCTTGGCTTAATCCAATCAGCCTTTTTGATCTATCTCTATAGATCTTGATGCCCAGAATATATGCCGCCTCGGCTACGGATTAGCTCGGGATTATCAGGTGCGTTCCCTCAGCCCCTCGCCTCCATATATATAGACCTCCTCACTTGGGCCTCGTGGACCGAGGCCCAATAGAGTCTATCCGGATCTCTATCCGAATTGAGCCCATATCCGAATCACATTCGAATTAGTGTTCCAACCCGTTAAGTGTGCGACCAGAGGTTCACGATACTTGGTCGCGACCCGTAAACACCTTTCCGGTCACCGTGTTAATAGCGGCCTCTAGTAAGACATATTAACCCCAAAGTATACGTAAAGATCATATCGGTGAACTCCGTAATGTTCTCATGTACTAATCCCTTTGCCTCACGATATAGATTAAGCTCAAGGCGAGACCTGTGTCATCCTCTTAATAGCTCAATCACTCTCTCGATTCCGTGATGGATTATAAACTCGTGATTGACCTCAATCACCTTGGCATGGCCATGCACTTTCATAATCCATTACATCGAGGGGCCCAGATATCTCTCCCATAAGGAGGGGCAAATTCTATCTTGATCATTCACATCCCACTACATGTTTCATGGCAAACCCAAAGACTACTTTTATGACTACCCGCCACGGAGTAGTGTTTAGTAGTCCCAAAGTAAGCTACTACGCATGCTGGGAACCATGATGATCTCAAGTCTAAGGATTCCACATAAACACTACTTGAGACCAACTGATGACACATGGAATCTCTGCGGTGTCTCATGGCGGGTCTATCCAACATATGTTCACTAACACATGTCCATATTATTGATTTGGTATCTCCATACCATGATCCATGAGACATGATCATCAATCAATACATATGTCGATCTTTGAATCATATTTGTTCCTCATATGAAATATAATCGGGATCATTTAGAAATAGCAACATTTTGGCATTAAGAGTCTCATGAATAAGTCACATACTCATTGATCAATAATGATAATGTCTATTTCAAGGAACAAAGCAATGTATCATAAACATAGTATGTGATATATTCAACATCTCCATGTTGCCTCTAGGGCATATCACCAACAGTCTCCCACTTGCACTAGAGTCAACCATGTAGGTATCTAATACCCATTGCCCTAGTGTGAGCCTCATGCTTTGGCTGGGGAAGCGGCTTTGTCAACGGATCTGCAATGTTCAAATCCGTGTGTACTTTGCATATCTTAACATCGCCTCTCCACAATCTCGCGGATGAGATGAAATCGCCGAGAATGTGCTTGGACTTACAGTGCGATCTAGGCTCCTTGGTTTATGAATGGCTCCATCGTTGTCACAAGAGAGGTCCATTGGGTGGAGGCACTAGCCATCACACCAAGCTCGTAAACAAATTTCTTGATCCAAACAATTTCTTTAGCGACTTGAAGCCGCTATGTACTCGGCTTCATAGAATCAAGAACCGCCTCTTGCTTGGAACTCTTCCACCACCGCACCGCCATTCGAGCGTAACACAAATCCAGATTACGATCTAAAATCATCTTTGTCGGCTTGAAGCTAGCATCGGTGTAACCATTTACAACGAGCTCTTCCTCACCCCCATAGACGAGGAACACATCTTTAGTTCTTCTCAAGTACTTCAAGATGTTCTTTACGGTAATCCAGTTGACTTTCACCGATCTCGATCGGTATCTACTCGTAGCACTTAAAGCATACGAGACATCCGGACGGTACAAAGCATGGCATACATAATGGATCCAATAGTCAAGCATATGGAATCGCATTCATTTTATCCGCTCATCGTGTACTAGGACACCGATTCTTGCTAAGATTTATACCATGTGACATAGGTAGGAAGCCTTTCTTGGAATCCTGCATGTTGAACCTTTTCAACACCTTGTCAATGTAACGTATCTTGGCTTAATCCAATCAGCCTTTTGATCTATCTCTATAGATCTTGATGCCCAGAATATATGCCGCCTCCTAAGTCTTTCATAGAGAAACTACTTTTCAATGAAGACTTAATGATTCGAGATAGGAATGTCATTTCCGATCAATAATATGTCATCCACATATAAGACCGTAAACACGAGTGCGCTCCCACTAGCCTTTTGTAAACACAAGGCTCTTCTTCATTCTTGATGAAACCAAACCCTTTGATTACTTCATCAAACGAATGTTCCAACTCCGAGATGCTCGCTTAATCCATAAATGGATCTTTGCAGCTTGCATATCTTTCTAGGCGATTGCGGATCGACAAAACCTCGTGGGTGTGTCATGTACACATCCTCACTCGATTTCCATTAAGGAAAGCTGTTTTGACATCCATTTGCCATATTTCATAGTCGAAATAAGCGAGAATCGCTAGAATGATCCGAATAGACTTTAGCATTGCGACGGCGAAAAGTTTCATCATAATCAACACCTTGAATTTGTTTGAAACCTTTGGCCACCAATCGCGCTTTTATAGATGTGAACATTTCCATCTATGTCTATCTTTTCTTGAAAACCCATTTGCACTCAATGGTTTTAACACCATCGGTGGATCAACCAAGTTCCAAACTTGATTACCGTGCATGGATTCAATTTCGATCTCATGGCTTCAAGCCATTTCTCGAGTCCGTCCCATCATCGCTTCTTCATAGGTCTTAGGCTCATCGCTGTTCAACAACAATATGTCCCGTTGTTGAGTAGTCAAGAACATGTACCTCTCGTGCACGACGTGACCTCTCTCGACCTACGTGGTGCCTGGTGTGTCCACAACAAAGTTCTTCAACAGCTTGTTCATCCTGTTGTGGTTCTCAGAGGAGCTGAAACGCTTTCGTGTTTCTCGAATTTCTTCAAGTTGCACCATGCTCCCACTATCCTTTCTTGAGAGAAACTCTTTCTCTAGAAGACACCATGCCTAAGCGACAAACACTTTGCCTTCTTCTTGATTATAGAAGTAATATCCTTTCGCTTCCTTAGGATACCCGATAAAGAAGCATTTATCGATTTAGGACCGAGCTTATCGATTGTAAACGTTTACATAAGTCTCACATCCCCAAATCTTAAGAAAAGACAAGCTAGGACGTTGTCCCGTCCACATCTCATATGGTGTCTTTTCATCGATTTTGATGGAACTCGCTTAGTGTGAAAGCGGTCTGCTTCAAGAGCGCACCCAAAAAGACAACGGAAGATTATCGTGGCTCATCATGGAGCGCACCATATCTAATAAGGTGCGATTTCTCGCTCGAGATACCCCATTCCATTGAGGTGTTCCGGCGGAGTCAATTGTGGAACAATTCCACAATCCTTCGATGATTACCAAACTCATGGCTCAAATACTCGCCTCCACGATCGATCGTAGAAACTTGATTGTCTTGCCTAAATGATTTTGCACTTCATTTTGGAATTCTTTGAACTTTTCAAAGGATTCAGACTTATGCTTCATTAGGTAGATATATCCATATCTACTAAAGTCATCAAGAAAGTTATGAAGCATCGAAAACCACCGGTCGTTGAGCTCATTGGTCCACATACATCGAATGTACGAGTGCCAATAAGTCACTTGCCTGCTCACCTTGACCGTGAAAGGTGCTTTTGTCATCTTGCCAAGTAAACAAGATTCGCATGTCTCAAATGATTCAAAATCAAATGAGTGCGAATACCATCTCTATGGAGCTTCTCCATGCTTTCTCATTTATGTGACCCAAGCGACAAGCCAAATAAACGTGGATTCAAATCATTCGATCGTTGCCTCTTTGTATTAATGTTATAGACCGATGACTCTTCAAGAGTAAGAACATATAACCCATTCACCAATGGAGTATGACAATAGAACATATCTTTGAAATAAAGAGAACAACCATTGTTCACGGATCTAAAGTCATAACCTTCGCTTGTAAACATGAAGCGTAAATAATGTTCTTGGAAAGAGATGGAACACAATAACAATTATTCAATTCCAAAACTAATCCTCGAAGGTAAAGACAATGGCATGGTGCCAACAGCCACCGCAAAGAACTTTTGCTCCATTGCCAACGCGAAGATCCACTTGCTCCTCCTCAAACTTCTACTTCTTCTTAGCCCCGCAACGATTTGCAAATGTGAGCAACCGATCCGGTATCAAATACCCAAGAATCAAGAGATGAAGTAGCAAGATTGATTTCTATAACATTTATACCGGCGGAGTCGTAAGTCGTATTTCGATTCCATATGCTTCAGCTATTGATCCATTATGTATATCATGCTTTGTACGCGTCAGATGTCTCGATGCTTTAGTGCTACGGTAGATACCGGTCGAGTCGGTGAAAGTCATCGATTACAGTAGAAGAACATCTTGAGTACTTGAGAAGAACCAAAGATGTCTTCCTCACCCCATAGACGAGGAACACATCTTTAGTTCTTCTCAAGTACTTCAAGATGTTCTTTACTAAATCCGCTGACTTTCACCGATCCGACCGGCATCTACCATAGCACTTAAAGCATACGAGACATCCGGACGTACAAAGCATGACATACATAATGGATCCAATAGTCAAGCATATGGAATCGCATTCATTTTATCCCGCTCATCGTGTGTACTAGGACACCGATTCTTGCTAAGATTTATACCATGTGACATAGGTAGGAAGCCTTTCTTGGAATCCTGCATGTTGAACCTTTTCAACACCTTGTCAATGTACGTATCTTGGCTTAATCCAATCAGCCTTTTTGATCTATCTCTATAGATCTTGATGCTCAGAATATATGCCGCCTCTCCTAAGTCTTTCATAGAGAAACTACTTTTCAATGAAGACTTAACAGATTCGAGCATAGGAATGTCATTTCCGATCAATAATATGTCATCCACATATAAGACCAGAAACACGAGTGCGCTCCCACTAGCCTTTTTGTAAACACAAGGCTTTTCTTCATTCTTGATGAAACCAAACCCTTTGATTACTTCATCAAAATGAATGTTCCAACTCCGAGATGCCCGCTTTAATCCATAAATGGATCTTTGCAGCTTGTATATCTTTCTAGTCGATTGCGGATCGACAAAACCGTGGGCTGTGTCATGTACACATCCTCACTCGATTTCCATTAAGGAAAGCTGTTTTGACATCCATTTGCCATATTTCATAGTCGAAATAAGCAGCAATCGCTAGAATGATCCGAATAGATTTTAGCATTGCGACGGGCGAAAAAGTTTCATCATAATCAACACCTTGAATTTGTTTGAAACCTTTGGCCACCAATCGCGCTTTATAGATGTGAACATTTCCATCTATGTCTATCTTTTCTTGAAAACCCATTTGCACTCAATGGTTTTAACACCATCGTGTGGATCAACCAAGTTCCAAACTTGATTACTGTGCATGGATTCAATTTCGGATCTCATGGCTTCAAGCCATTTCTCAGAGTCTGGTCCCATCATCGCTTCTTCATAGGTCTTAGGCTCATCGTTGTCTAACAACAATATGTCCCGTTGTTGAGTAGTCAAGAACATGTACCTCTCAGGTGCACGACGTGACCTCTCTGACCTACGTGGTGCCGGTGTGTCCACAACAGTTCTTCAACAGCTTGTTCATCCTTGTGGTTCTCAGAGGAGCTGAAACGCTTTCGTGTGTTTCTAATTTCTTCAAGTTGCACCATGCTCCCACTATCCTTTCTTGAGAGAAACTCTTTCTAAGAAGACACCATGCCCAAGCACAAACACTTTGCCTTCTTCTTGATTATAGAAGTAATATCCTTCGCTTCCTTAGGATACCCGATAAAGAAGCATTTATCGATTTAGGACCGAGCTTATCGATTGTAAACGTTTTACATAAGTCTCACATCCCCAAATCTTAAGAAAAGACAAGCTAGGACGTTGTCCCGTCCACATCTCATATGGTGTCTTTTCTACGATTTTGATGGAACTCGCTTAGTGTGAAAGCGGTCGCTTCAAGAGCGCACTTCAAAAAGACAACGGAAGATTATCGTGGCTCATCATGGAGCGCACCATATCTAATAAGGTGCGATTTCTCCGCTCGTATACCCCATTCCATTGAGGTGTTCCCAAGTGAGTCAATTGTGGAACAATTCCACAATCCTTCGATGATTACCAAACTCATGGCTCAAATACTCGCCTCCACGATCGATCGTAGAAACTTGATTGTCTTGCCTAAATGATTTTGCACTTCATTTTGGAATTCTTTGAACTTTTCAAAGGATTCGACTTATGTTTCATTAGGTAGATATATCCATATCTACTAAAGTCATCAAGAAAGTTATGAAGCATCGAAAACCACCTCGGTCGTTGAGCTCATTGGTCCACATACATCGAATGTACACGAGTGCCAATAAGTCACTTGCCTGCTCACCTTGACCGGTGAAAGGTGCTTTTGTCATCTTGCCAAGTAAACAAGATTCGCATGTCTCAAATGATTCAAAATCAAATGAGTGCGAATACCATCTCTATGGAGCTTCTCCATGCGTTTCTCATTTATGTGACCCAAGCGACAAAGTGCCAAATAAACGTGGATTCAAATCATTCGATCGTTGCCTCTTTGTATTAATGTTATAGACCGATGACTCTTCAAGAGTAAGAACATATAACCCATTCACCAATGGAGTATGACAATAGAACATATCTTTGAAATAAAGAGAACAACCATTGTTCACGATCTAAAGTCATAACCTTCGCTTGTAAACATGAAGCGTAAATAATGTTCTTGGAAAGAGATGGAACACAATAACAATTATTCAATTCCAAAACTAATCCTCAAGGTAAAGACAATGGCATGGTGCCAACACCACCGCAGAACTTTTGCTCCATTGCCAACGCCAAGATCCACTTCGCCCTCCTCAAACTTCTACTTCTTCTTAGCCCCGCAACGATTTGCAAATGTGAGCAACCGATCCGATCAAATACCCAAGAATCGAGATGAAGTAGCAAGATTGATTTCTATAACATTTATACCGGAGCGGAAGTCGTATTTTGCGATTCCATAGCTTGACTATTGATCCATTATATATGTCATGCTTTGTACGTCCGGATGTCTCGTATGCTTTAGTGCTACGGTAGATATTGTCAGATCAGTGAAAGTCATCGATTACAGAAGAACATCTTGAAGTACTTGAGAAGAACCAAAGATGTCTTCCTCACCCCATAGACGAGGAACACATCTTTAGTTCTTCTCAAGTACTTCAAGATGTTCTTTACTGTAATCCAAAGACTTTCACCGGATCTCGATCGTATCTACCGTAGCACTTAAAGCATACGAGACATCCGGACGGTACAAAGCATGACATACATAATGGATCCAATAGTCAAGCATATGGAATCGCATTCATTTTATCCCGCTCATCGTGTGTACTAGGACACCGATTCTTGCTAAGATTTATACCATGTGACATAGGTAGGAAGCCTTCTTGAATCCTCGCATGTTGAACCTTTTCAACACCTTGTCAATGTACGTATCTTGGCTTAATCCAATCAGCCTTTTGATCTATCTCTATAGATCTTGATGCCAGAATATATGCCGCCTCCTAAGTCTTTCATAGAGAAACTACTTTTCAATGAAGACTTAATGATTCGAGCATAGGAATGTCATTTCCGATCAATAATATGTCATCCACATATAAGACCGTAAACACGAAAAGCGCCCCACTAGCCTTTTGTAAACACAAGGCTCTTCTTCATTCTTGATGAAACCAAACCCTTTGATTACTTCATCAAAACGAATGTTCCAACTCCGAGATGCTCGCTTAATCCATAAATGGATCTTTGCAGCTTGCATATCTTTCTAGCCGATCATGGATCGACAAAACCTGTGGGTGTGTCATGTACACATCCTCACTCGATTTCCATTAAGGAAAGCTGTTTTGACATCCATTTGCCATATTTCATAGTCGAAATAAGCAAGAATCGCTAGAATGATCCGAATAGACTTTAGCATTGCGACGCTAAAAGTTTCATCATAATCAACACCTTGAATTTGTTTGAAACCTTTGGCCACCAATCGCGCTTTATAGATGTGAACATTTCCATCTATGTCTATCTTTTCTTGAAAACCCATTTGCACTCAATGGTTTTAACACCATCGTGTGGATCAACCAAGTTCCAAACTTGATTACTCGTGCATGGATTCAATTTCGATCTCATGGCTTCAAGCCATTTCGTAGTCTCGTCCCATCATCGCTTCTTCATAGGTCTTAGGCTCATCGTTGTCTAACAACAATATGTCCCGTTGTTGAGTAGTCAAGAACATGTACCTCTCGTGTGCACGACGTGACCTCTCCGACCCACGTGGTGCCGTGTGTCCACAATGTGTTCTTCAACAGCTTGTTCATCCTGTTGTGGTTCTCAGAGAGCTGAAACGCTTTGTGTGTTTCTAATTTCTTCAAGTTGCACCATGCTCCCACTATCCTTTCTTGAGAGAAACTCTTTCTCTAAGAAGACACCATGCCAAGCGACAAACACTTTGCCTTCTTCTTGATTATAGAAGTAATATCCTTTCGCTTCCTTAGGATACCCGATAAAGAAGCATTTATCGATTTAGGACCGAGCTTATCGATTGTAAACGTTTTACATAAGTCTCACATCCCCAAATCTTAAGAAAAGACAAGCTAGGACGTTGTCCCGTCCACATCTCATATGGTGTCTTTTCATCGATTTTGATGGAACTCGCTTAGTGTGAAAGCGGTGCTTCAAGAGCTGCACTTCAAAAGACAACGGAAGATTACCGTGGCTCATCATGGAGCGCACCATATCTAATAAGGTGCGATTTCTCCGCTCGATACCCCATTCCATTGAGGTGTTCCAAGGAGTCAATTGTGGAACAATTCCACAATCCTTCGATGATTACCAAACTCATGGCTCAAATACTCGCCTCCACGATCGATCGTAGAAACTTGATTGTCTTGCCTAAATGATTTTGCACTTCATTTTGGAATTCTTTGAACTTTTCAAAGGATTCGACTTATGTTTCATTAGGTAGATATATCCATATCTACTAAAGTCATCAAGAAAGTTATGAAGCATCGAAAACCACCTCTCGGTCGTTGAGCTCATTGGTCCACATACATCGAATGTACGAGTGCCAATAAGTCACTTGCCCGCTCACCTTGACCGTGAAAGGTGCTTTTGTCATCTTGCCAAGTAAACAAGATTCGCATGTCTCAAATGATTCAAAATCAAATGAGTGCATATACCATCTCTATGGAGCTTCTCCATGCTTCTCATTTATGTGACCCAAGCGACAGTGCAAATAAACGTGGATTCAAATCATTCGATCGTTGCCTCTTTGTATTAATGTTATAGACCGATGACTCTTCAAGAGTAAGAACATATAACCCATTCACCAATGGAGTATGACAATAGAACATATCTTTGAAATAAAGAGAACAACCATTGTTCACGATCTAAAGTCATAACCTTCGCTTGTAAACATGAAGCGTAAATAATGTTCTTGGAAAGAGATGGAACACAATAACAATTATTCAATTCCAAAACTAATCCTCAAGGTAAAGACAATGGCATGGTGCCAATGACCACCGCAAAGAACTTTTGCTCCATTGCCAACGCCAAGATCCACTTCGCTCCTCCTCAAACTTCTACTTCTTCTTAGCCCCTGCAACGATTTGCAATGTGAGCAACCGATCCGTATCAAATACCCAAGAATCAGAGATGAAGTAGCAAGATTGATTTCTATAACATTTATACCGGAGCGGAAGTCGCATTCCTTCTTTTCTCAAGATCCTCCAAGTACTTTGGGCGCCTTTTCCAATGTCCCGATTGCTTACGTAGTAGCAATCGCATCGAGCAGGACCCTTCTTGACTTGCTTGGCCTTAGAACCGCCGCGATCTCATCGGAGCTAACTTTCTTTGACCGCCTTTTCTTTACATAGGGCTTGCCCTTGCCTTTCTCGCATCATCATCACATGATGGCTGCTTTTCTTAATGCTTTCCTCGCTGATTTTAGCATCCCATGCAACTCGCCCAAGGTCTTGTCCATGTTGTTCATGTGATAGTTCGTAATGAATGGCTCAAAGCTCGAGGGAGCGATCAAGAATCACATCAAGAGCCAACTCTGGCTAAGGGAAAACCAAGCTTTTCCGCACTCTCAATGTAGCCAATCATCTTAATCACATGAGGGTCGACGGATTCCCTTCTCAAGAAGCCTCGCACGCAAACAAGGACTTTGAAGTGTTGAACCTCTCACCTTGCTTGGTTCTCAAACATACCACGCAACCCCACAATGATATTGTAGGCATCTGTTCTCATATTGCTTCAAGCTCAGAGGACATTGTGGCAAGCATGAGACACCACATCAAGGTAATCATTCGCTTGCTTCTCATAAGCTTTCCGTGACACCCACGTAGCATTATCGCAAGTCATCGATAAGGAGACTCAAGGACATGCTCCTTGCGCCTTGCTTGAGAACAATTCTCGTGTTGCGATACCAATCCAAAAGTTCGCTCCATTGAGTTTTTCTTTCTCAAGAATAGATCGCAAATTAAAAGAACTGGATGCGCATTAGTTGACATGATCTACAACAAAGAATATGCAAAGTTTAGCACTATGTTCATGTTTGATCTTCCATTAAACAATTTAACAAAGATACTCCCACTATATGTTTTGTAATCGCCTTCCCTCTAACGACATATAGTGGTCAAGATCCATGTTCATCTAAGTTCTAGTGAGCTTTGGCATCACCGCTAGAAACCTAGTGACGAGGTAAGCAACACTTGCTAATCACATCTTATGTGACTCTTGTTTGTTGGGTGGCATCCAATGCCCCGGCCCCAACACCATGCCCCAAGGCCCAAATCTAATTTGATAGCCTTGTCAAGTAAACCAATACTATGCATGTGGATGTCCGACATCCACCCTATTAGATCAAGATAGTTGATGGTACCGCTTTGGCGCACCTACCAAACAATGATCATGATTCTTATAGGCGCAAAGAATTGGAAGGGCATCAAAACAAATTCTTAATTTTTCTTGAGAGAAGCTATTCTATCATGAAAACTAACCCTTAGTTGGTATGGCATGAAAGAATAGTATGACAAGAAATAAACATCACATGCATATAATCACATTATACCGTGAATGGTATGGCATTTTGTATCGTAGTGGTTGCCATCGCCATGGTTCCACGGTGATACTCTTCGCCACACTTCTTGTCCTCTTTGTCATCATGCTTGAAGCCTCCATAGCAAAGAACTAAACTATTACAACTAATAGGTAGCAAATGAATTACATGGGAGCTCAAGCATCACAAGTCGACACGCAGTCGTTATATTAATTAAAGAAATGCCTCAACCCTACCGTGATTAATACGACATACTGTATGCCAAAACACACATGCATCACATATGCATCAATGCCATACCATTCACATCATTCCCTGCAAAAACAAGTTAAGCGTAGAACATATTCTACCACCCTGACATGAATGTGTTTCTATAACAATCTATGCGTGTACGCAACGGCGGTCTATGAAATCGCTATGAAAATCTCATCGGGTCGATCAAATCAACCCAAATCCGAGCCATTCAAAATGTCTCAATTTTCATTAGATCAATCACATCAATCATCGCGATCGGTATGCTTGAGGAGACCGCAACACAAGACCTCGATCTGTTGTCTCAATTCATCGATTGTGCGCTAGCTAGCCCCGATGGTGTTACCAAATGTAGGGGCAAGTCGCGCAGACATCAAAGAAGGAGCACGAACTAATCTTTTGGCCACATGATGCTATCAACTCATACATATTCCAACCCCTTATGACCGATTGATCTAGTCCGTAATAGATCCAATCTATTACAACCGATATCAACATATGCACCGATCCGGATCGCAAACTAAGCAAGATGGCTCGATACCACTAATGGATCGCGAGTAGGCTACGATAGCGAAAACAAAATTTTCCTACCGCGCACACAAGAACATCATGCTTAAGGAAGGATCATAGATCGTTACCACTAGACGCCAGTCGCAATGAAGAAGAGTTGGAGAAGCCGATCCAACCACGCCGTCAAGTAGTAGTGGAAGTAGTCGATCGTCCCGAACCGATCGCTCCTCCACGCGATCAACCACACCACGAGCGCATCCAATCAGAGGTTGTTGATGCCGATCAACGCCGCAACGAGCAGCGCCCACCGGTATCCACATGTCCGGGCCGGAACGCCGATCGCGAGTGTATATGGAAGTAGTCGATCGTCCCAACCGATCGCCTCCTCCACGCGATCAACCACACCACGAGCGATCCAATCAGAGGTTGTTGATGCCGATCAACGCCGCAACGAGCGCCGCCCACCCAGTATCCACATGTCCGGTCGGAACGCCGATCGCGAGTGTACCAAAGACCGCGAGCGGCTAGGGTTTGGCTCGAGGTGGCGGCTACGGATTAGCTCGGGATTATCGTGCGCCCTCACCCCTCGCCTCCATATATATAGACCTCTCACTTGGGCCTCGTGGACCGAGGCCCAATAGGAGTCTATCCGATCTCTATCCGACTGAGCCCATATCCCAATCACATTCGAATTAGTGTTCCAACCCGTTAAGTGTGCGACCAGAGGTTCACGTATACTTGGTCGCGACCCGTAAACACCTTTCCGGCCACCGTGTTAATAGCGGCCTCTAGTAAGACATATTAACCCCAAAGTATACGTAAAGATCATATCACTTTGAACCTCGTAATGTTCTCATGTACTAATCCTTTGCCTCACGATATAGATTAAGCTCAAGGCGAGACCTGTCATCCTCTTAATAGCTCAATCACTCTCTCGATTCCGTGATGGATTATAAACTCGTGATTGACTCCTCAATCACCATGGCATGGCCATGCACTTTCATAATCCATTACATCGAGGGGCCCGTAGATATCTCTCCCATAAGGAGGGCAAATTCTATCTTGATCATTCACATCCCACTACATGTTTCATGGCAAACCCAAAGACTACTTTTATGACTACCCGCCACGGAGTAGTGTTTAGTAGTCCCAAAGTAAGCTACTACGCATGCTGGGAACCATGGTGATCTCAAGTCTAAGGATTCCACATAAACACTACTTGAGACCAACCGATGACACATGGAATCTCCGCAGTGTCTCATGGCGGGTCTATCCAACATATGTTCACTAACACATGTCCATATTATTGATTTGGTATTCCATACCATGATCCATGAGACATGATCATCAATCAATACATATGCTGATCTTTGAATCATATTTGTTCCTCATATGAAATATAATCAGGGATCATTTAGAAATAGCAACATTTTGGCATTAAGAGTCTCATGAATAAGTCACATACTCATTGATCAATAATGATAATGTCTATTTCAAGGAACAAAGCAATGTATCATAAACATAGTATGTGATATATTCAACATCTCCATGTTGCCTCTAGGGCATATCACCAACATTTCTATTAGTTTATTTTTCATGATTTTCTTTAATTGTTGGAACGTCAACCAAAATCCAAAGGAAATCTATTAAAATCCAAATGTTGAGAAGATGAAATTTTCAAAATATTTCAAGGGCTACACATTTCTTAGTATTCAAATTTTTAGGATGTTACAAATGATGACGATTACAGTGGTCCCGATAAGGTAAGACCATCGTATGATGAGCTTGAAGATGTTTTGGTTAGACTTGCTATTGAATTAAAAAGACCACAAAGAAATTGAAAGAAAATAATTTTGTTGTTGAAAGCTTGAATTTTGAGATGAATAGACTTAGAGCTTCTATTCCTAAAAATGAATCATGTGAGCTTGTCAAGTTTTACATTCTAAGTTGGAGACTACTGGGTCAATTAATTTATCAAACTTGGTTCAATTTAGTGATATAACTGTTAAACTTGATGAATTAAAATTGGCTCATGACTCTTGTGATGAAAAGTTAAAACATGCAAATGATGAAATTGAAAAGCTCGTCTAGTATTTCTACATATTTATAGTCAAGTATTTCAAATGCTCAATCTAAAGCTTACTCTAAATGTGAATTGCTAAAAGTTAGACCTAATTCATCTCAGGAATCATTTCAACATATGCTTTATCATGAGACGCTTTCTTATTCTAACTGTCCTAAGCTTAACATTGAAACAGAAGTATTGGTTTGACAACTTAATGATTTTGCTAAAAAGATAGATTGACTCAATCTAGTACTTCTAAGAATCTTGTGAATAAATTTGTTAAATGCATAGCTTGTTCCTCATTGGCTAAAGAGAATAAGTATCTTAAGGATACATTAGAGAGATTTTCTTTTGGCAAGAAAATTTTGAATATATTTCTAGATAAGTCAAAAATAAGTGTGAAAAGCTATGGTCTAGGATTTAATTTTGTTGAGCATATCAAGAATAATTCTCTTAATATTAAACTTCTTGAATCTAGAAAATTTGAAGTAAAATTTGAACCAAAACAAATTGTCTTTAAATCTGTTGGTATTGCAAAGGATTTTCTCTACCAAAGTGGATGTTTTTAGGGCAAAAAATATGACTTCTCATCAAGTCAAGTATCGTTGAACTCATTGCGATAGGGAGGGTCACTTTGTTTAATTTTGCTTTTGAAATGCGAAGAAAGACAGGTTGAGGAAGCTTTCTCGAATTGGAGTGGAGTTTGTGCAAGCTCCTTATAGTCGCTTTGGTCCCTCTAATCAACATTTTGTAGGTGTTGGACTTTCTGCGGTAGGACCAGTCAGACTAGCGTTTTCCACGCGATAAGATAGGTTGATGGTCAGACCAGCCTTGTAGAGGCAGTCAGATCATCTCGTGGTCGGATCAGCATTTCGATCAGCGTTTTCTACTTGATCAACATGTCAGTGGTTAGACCAGCCTTGCGGAGGTGGTTAGACCATCCCGTGGTCAAACTAGTGTTTCGATCAGCATTTCCCACACGATCAAATCGATCGGCGGTCAAAATAGCCTTGCTGAGCTAGTTAGACTGACCCATGGTCGGATCAGTTATTCAACGACTATCTGGTTGGAATCTTATAGTGGCTAATTCTTCACTTCAATTTTTATCGTTGCTTGTTGTTGCTCTTGTTCGTCATGTGTCATAGTACTGGATTTCTAATCCTTATTTCACTAACCCCAGTATTGTGAGATAATGTTTTTGAGGTAAGAACAACTAACGCAAAATGGAGAACATGCACTTGATTGGGTTCCAGATCTTTACGTCATTGCTTGGTTCGAACACTTGATGGTTCTTCACTCCCTTTGATGGCTTTAATGATATTTCACTTTATGAGAGACCATATGGAAAGGGTGATGATATTGTACACCGTGTTGAGTTTAATTTTTAGATTACTCATATTCTCTCAAAACCTCTTGATTCTTCTAATTTTGGTCATTTGCAAAGTGAATTGGGTGTGTTGCACCCTTTTGGGATTATTTTAAGTGGGAGCTTGGTGTTTAAATTTTTTTGAAGCTTTGTTTATTATACTCGTCAAATAATTCATTAAGTCAAGCCAGTGAAATCAAATGATTTGCAGAGCTCTCTTTGTCATATTTACTCATATCCTATGTAGCTTTCTTCATGACTGGTTGAAATTAATTTGCTACATTTGAACTAAAACATGATATGGCGGAATACTTTGACTAGATTGATTATAGATAATACTTTACGATATTCATCTAAAAGGATTAGCTTGATTGTGAATCTTATTTTAAATCTTAACTATGAGGCTCGTATGTTTCTTATTGCATTCTTTTATGAACACTAAGTCTGACATGAAATAAAAAAAATGATGAGAAAGAGACAGTTGAAAAGGTGTATGCTTCAAGCATGTCATGGTTTAACAAAAGAAACAGCACAAAAAGTGCATAAACAAAAAGAAGTATGCGTCAACCATGCCACCATTTAAAAAGAAGTTTGCTGCAAATATGTCATCATGAAAAGAAGTATGCTACACGTATACCACATGCTTAAGAATTGACTATGGAGCAATAGGTTATTATATGAGACTGCAAGCTCGTCTAGACTTAAAGTTTGCTTTACTTTTAGGCTTTGACTTTTCGTTGTGATATCTCTTTGTGCTCTTTATAATTGGTTTGGTTATTGTTTAGATGCTTGTTATTAATCTAATTTGTTTAATCATGCTAAAGACTTATTTTGATAGTGTTGTATGGTATATGACTTTATATGATCTAGGTAGCTCTACTAAAAAACATAGCTTAGTTAAAAAATATTAAATTGATGCAAAATGACTTAGATAATCTACAAAGCTTCTTGATTTTTACTCTCATTGCATCTTCTTAGAATTATTCCTTCTCGAAAGTTCTTGATGATTACATTGCCAAAGGGGGAGAAATTGGAGAGAGTGGGGAGAAAATGGGAGAAATTGGAGAAATTTGCTAAAATTACATCTCTTGTGTTGATGGGAAGTTTTATGAGTTTTTACCGAGTGCTTGCTACGTGGTTTGTCAAATTCTTTTCTCTGCAGCTTTAAAACTTTCATTTCACAAATTTTACTTTTCTTTCAAAACTTAACTCATTCGAGACTTCGAGGTGTTGCCAATGTATTCATCAAGGAGGAGATTGTTAGACCATGTAGATAGGTCATTAATTTAGTGATGATGAATAATTGACATTTGGATTGCATTGAAATTTGTGTTTGTGAAAGTTTCAGTCGATGCGTTTTTGGAAAACTAGAATTGTTGGAATATTCAGGTTAAGCGGTCTGACCGCCTTGTATTGGATGGTTTGACTGGCTGGCATCGATTAGTAGTTAGTGGTCTGAATGGCCCTATGTTGGGCGGTCCGATCGACAGACTTCAACCATGGTCAAAAGTCTAAGAGTTTACAACCGCGACAAATTGAGCACGATAGTTGACCACGGTAGGTCAATCACGACAGATCGACTATGGTAGGTCGACCACGGTGGATTGACCATGGTAGGTCGAGCACGACACAACGACCACTGCTGAACGACTGCGATAGTGCACTAATCGTAAGCTATAGTGAATCGGTCGAAGCTATAGTGAACCGATCGATAGTTAGATGCTACAGTGCCAGATTGATAGTCAAAAGTTATAGTATCCGGTCGTGATCCCTGCTACAATACCTAGTCGTACTCGATGGTTGGTAGTCGGTGCTATAGTACCTGGTCGATACTCAAAAAAGTATTGTAGCAGTCGTACTCGGAAGAGTACTGTAGTAGTGTAGTCATACTCGGAAGAGTACTGTAGTCGTGTAGTCATGCTCAGAAGAGTACTATAGTAGTTCAGCCATACTTGGAAGAGTATTGTAGCAGTGCTCAGTAGTCGGAAGGACTTGGTACTCGGTAGTCAGAAGGACTCATTACTCGGTAATTGGAAGCACTTTGTACTCAGTAGTCGTAGACTTTGTGATCATTAGCTGTTGACTTTGTGATGGTAATTGTAGACTTCGTGATCTATTGTCATAGTCATAGATTTCATGATCTATTGTCGTAGATGTAGACTTCGCGATATGTTGCGGTAGTCGTAAGCTTTGCGATTGATTGCCGTAGGCTTCACAGTTGGTACTCGTAGACTTTGAGTGCTTCAATTCTTGTAACCTTCGAATACTTTGAGTACTCGTGTCTGATCGACTAGTGGTAAGACCAGCCTGTGCATGGCGGTTAGACTGGCTTTTCTAAGTGGTCTGAAGTTGATCTTTGGAGAGCGTGGGAATTGACGTCATGGATGATCTGGTTTGTAGTTATTGATGATTAAGGGTGCGGTTTGCTTGTGTGGACTATTATCAGTCAAGTTGGGAAGAACTTATACCGAGAAAATGCTTTTGGTCTTTGCATGTGCAGGTTGGATGTGGAGATGATCATTGTCGATGACGAGGAGGACTGAGACTAGGATGTGAAATCTAAGATCCAGGCGGTCGAGGATGACACGAGATGGTCGGGCTCACGCTGAAGTATACGGAGATCAAAGGTGGATAATACGTGGAGAAAGCTTTTGTGCTAGGGTTTGAGTGGTGTCGTGAGGGCACTTTGTAACCACAAAACATGTTTTATAAATAAAAGATTAGATCTATTTTAGAAAAGTTAGTCAGTGTCGGTGGTGTGTTTTTCTGGGTGTTGTCTTTGACTTGTTCTCATTCTGAGTAGAGCAATCGATGTCGAAGTGTTCAAGTGGTCGAAACCTTCATCGAGCATGTGCAAAGGAGTTGAGCGAGTGGTCGAATGCCAAGTGGTTGAAACCTTCATCGAGCACTAAAAGATTCCAAAAAGTGAAGGCAATCATTCACCTCCCTCTGATTGCTATATTCAGCCTTACACTATAGTATTTTGAGTCGGGTTGATGCTTCTACTGGTGGAGGTCCTTGTTCAAAGCCATCCACGCATCGCCCCTGAGGCTAACTAGACAAGTACATGGTAGAGTAGTAAACGATAATTGTTGTGAAATATGTGATGTTTACGATTTTGTTTGCTGCATGATTGGTGATGATAATTGTAATACATGATAAAATGTTGGAGCATAGTATTCATGAAATGACATATGCATTACAAGCTAGGACCGTGAAAAAGTCAATAGCTATGAGTAAAGCTATTGACCAATCCAGTGTGCTCTTGAGAAAGATCTACTTCGGTAGGCACCTTCACAGGATGAAAAAAGGTTCTACTTCGGTAGACACCTCCACTGGATGGATGTAAAGGGTGACATCGACGGATACGCCCTTCGCTTTACCGGTATAAGTTACAAAGGAGAATAAGTCTTGATCATGAGCATTGTATTGCATTAAGATTGATTGAGATGTGATATCGAGACATGTGGAGAATGGTCATGTTATCGTATGTTTGTGTGTTATGTTAATGTTGAAACATGTGAGAATGACATGGTAATGTTGTTTATGTGTTTGCCGAGTCACTCACCCTTTGTTTTTTAGGTGATCACTGAAGACATCATACACGGGTGGGAGTAGCACATGAATAATTTCACGTACTAGCAGCACTTCATATATGAACTTTTGTTAGTATGTTTAGACTCTATTGATATGCTAAAGTTAGAGCTAAAATGGTATGTTGTTTATCTAGTCATTACAATGTAAATAAAGTAGTGTTTACTTAAAATTGTCAGCAGTTATTAAAAATAGTAATATTATGCAATGATAGTAGCACTTTAGATTCACAGGATGGACGAGGTGTCACAATTCTTAACTACCAATAGCAAGTTAGACAATCATTTGAGACATGAAAACTATAGAACTTTACCCAAGTACCGTGTTCTCGTCACGTATTCCCCAACTGATAACTGTAAGCACAGATCAGCAGGCTGCGACTGCGAGATTCATATTCCCGCTGATCCATTGCTAAAGCTCTACCAAACATGTGCCCAGTGCCACATAAAATAGATACAAGACATATATGATGGTACAAGATGGACAGAATGTTGATTTCCTTCTTCTTCTGAAGAACAATACCATATGCAAATAACACTTCATGATGGTTGGACAGAAAAACTATGTGATGTGTTCCCATTTCCCACAAAATCTTTACTACCATCATGTTAGATCTTTATCTAGGCAAAGTACTTCACTTCCTTCAAACAAATAATACAAGAGGAAGTTGGAAAGTGTAACACGACAAATTTCTAGAGCAAATTTGATACGTAACTGAGCCTAAGGCAATTATCTGACACGAACTTCACTGCAGTTGCATCCATTTTATTTTACATAATTATCCAAACATTTACTATATTTGCTACCCAGCTCAAAACTTTGCATTTGGAGCCCAACAACCAAAAACAAATCACTCCTTAACCGCCACAGCAGCCCAAATAAAAAAAAAGGACGAAGGCAGGAGACAAAAAGCCCTGTGCCCTCTGTTCTTTCCCAGCAAGAAGCAAAGCCTCATGCCATGCCTTCTCCTCTCCTCCAAATCCCATCCATTTTTGAAGAATCTAGCCCTGCATGTCACACCATCGCATTCCCCATCACCTAAGCATTCCATCCATCCATGTTCTTTGCACATGCATGGTCGTTTGGGCAAGTTGAGAAAGTGGGGGAAGGAGGAGCAGCGGCCCTGGACGTCGGGCTAGCGAGTTCCAGCAGTGGCGTGCGGCTCTGCCTTTGCGAGGGCGAGCGCGGCCACAGCATGGCATTCTCAGCGGCACGGCACATGGCCAAGCGGCAGTGGCGGACCCAGGAGAAAAATCTAGGTAGGGCGAAGTCCAGTGATAGATCCAGAAAAAAAACTATATAGACTAAAATCGGAAGTGTGAAATAAACAGTAGTACATAAAAACAAAACAATCCATGATCAAACTATGTTGTGATCACACTAATAAAAATATGTGATACGAAATAAAAATAACAACTACAATTCGCATGTTAATATATGTAGATAATGGAAGGACAATGAAAAATACCTCACTAATGAAGCTTAATCCACAATTGTAGATGAGCTGTAAAAGAAATAACCTGTCAATTGTGAAAGATAGATAAATCAGTAGTGTCACAATTCGATAATAGAATATAAAAGATGCAATAAATAATCAAGTTGAGATTGTGCATGCGCGGCCACCGTTCCGCTTTCCTTGGTACTTCTGCTTGAAAGTTTGCTAAAATAGCTATTCAAATCCTTTCTATTCATTTTGAATTTGAAGTCTCAGGCCACTGTTTCTGGAGAGGTAAAAATATAAGTACCCTCATTTTGACAAGCTAGTTTACATATTCTACATAAAATTTTGACAAGCTATCAAAACTAATACTCAAATACACAAATCTAATCTTTAGAATAAATAAAATTTATTATACATTTATAAAATAGAACTATAAAAATACAATATATAAAATTATAAAAATAATTACCAATCCTCAAATCCACTCACCTCTCTCCCAAAATATCGGATCACTCAAGGTCCACAGTGTCGGGCTGCCGCCATCACCGCCTCCTCAAATCACCGCCTCACCTCACGCCTCGTAGTCTCGGACCTCAATCCTCAACCGACCGACGGACCGAGTTCTCGCCTTCTCTTCTTCTCGGTTCTTCGCCCGAGTCCTCCTCGCCTCAACCGCCGACGCGCCCGAGGCCCGACCGCCCGACCGCCCGAGCGCTCCTCCTCCTCGCCTCAAATCCGCAGACGCCCGAGGCCCCGAGCGCCTCCTCCTCGCTCAAATCCGCCGATGCCCGCCCGAGCGCTGCCCTCCTCGGCGTCCTCGCCTTCAACCGCCCGATGCGGCGACGCCCGACGCCGATCGCTCCTCCTCAAACTCCTCCGCCCGGGCGCCGCCGCCGCCGCTCCTCCGACTCCTCCGCTTGGCGCCGCCGCCGCCCCTCCGAGTCCGACTCCTCCGCTGGGCGCCGCCAGGCCGCCCTCCGCCCGCCGCTCGTGACTCGAGACCACGGATCTAGGTTTGGCGTGGCTTGTTTCTTGGTGGACCGTGGCCCGTGCGGCTTGTTGTTTTGTTGCTTTGTTGCCTTGTTGGGCCGTGTGTTTATTGGGTCTACAGGTTGTGCTTGGACTTGGGCCTTGTCTCTACAGGTTGTGCTTTGTGCTTCCACCGGGCGCGGGGGCGGCGGCGGCCGGAGGGAGGGGGTCCCGCGGCGAGGGCTCGGGCGGCCGCCTGCTCGCCTGGCGGTAGGTCCGCCCTGCCAAGCGGTGCGGCCGACCGGGCGCGGTGGAGGCGGCTCGGCGAGAGGCCGTGGACGTGCGGCGTGGTCAGCACGCTGGCGAGGCGGACGCGCACGACGCGCATCGGAGCACGAGCACCACGAGGTCAGCGTGGCGGGCATCGCGGGAGGCGAGCGACGGCGTGTAGAGCCCGGGTGAGGTACCAGCAGCCCAGCGGTGTGGAATGCGAGCGACGGCGTGGCGCCTAGCAGGATGCTGCAGCGGCGCGTCGAGCTGTGGCGGCGCGGGGCCCGGCAAGCCATCTGCAGTTCGGAAAGGCTGTGTGGGAGCCGGACGGCGGCGTGAAGGCCGGCAGCGGCGACGGTTTGAGGAGGCGCAGCTCGGGCAGTAGCAGGCGAGCAAATCAAAGATCACAAAAGCAGTCACGGAGAGTTCTGAAGGCAACTCTCCAAAACCCTGGTCGCTAGCAGAGATGGTAAGTTTCCTCACGTCCGTAAGTTTCATCAGAATCCAACTACTCGTTAGTAAAAATTTGTAGTAACCGATTACAAGACGTGAAGCACAAATCTTAACCGAAACCAAGCCGTGAGGAAGCAACTTAAATAAATTTTATTGTTTACGGTGCTAGAGATAAAATCATATCGTATCGGGAGTCCGGACGTAAGAATGCAACTCTCGTTGCCAAATTCTAATACCTCTCCTAAAAATTCTAATACCTCGTTCAATTCATCGCATTCTGCGCTTCTGCCCTGCCATACGTGTCATGGAGACCTCCCCGTCCGCCGCTGCCGGAGACGACGGTGCCCCCGTCCTTTCACGTTCCGCGTCCACCTCCGTCGCCACCGTGGTGAAAGGTTCCCACGTGTACAACATCGACGGTTACTCCCGGATCAAGGAGACCATCGACACCTGCAGCTGCACCCACTCGTGCACTTTTGAGGTAGGAGGTCACACATGGCGTATAAAATATTACCCCAACGGCTGCAAGGAAAGAATTTTGGACACATCTAGCACTGTGGTAATCTAAAATTCCAAATCTAGCTCCCGGTGCAAAAAAACTCCAAAACTAGCCCCTTCCCGACCGCGCGATCGCGCCGTGCCGACACTGTCCGTCGTGCGGTCCGGGACCGCCGCGATCAAGATTGTTCATCGGTCGTGCGGTCTGGGACCGCACTACCACCCTGCCCGCCCGCCCGCCAGACGACCGCGCCTCCGACCGCATGACCGCGGTGCCGACCGCACCACCCGCCACGCCGCACGTTTCACCGATCACGGCTAATTTTTTAGGGTTTGATATATGTATTTAGTATACAATTTATATGTATTATTGAGTTATTTATAATAAAAATAAATTTAGATATATGAAATGGTGTTTGAAAAATTTGAAAATAATGTAGAGTCCAGTTTATAGCTTGTGTAATTTTGTTGCATTTAGAAAATTTAAAATTTTGTTTGGTAGAGTACTGAACGAAATATGTGTGAAGTAATGATTGATGTATTTGTGATTTTTGTAGATTGCTGACCGTGAAAAATATGTTGAACTGACAATAACATTTTTCGATCATGGTATGTTGTTTTATTGTAGGAAATTTAATGAAATTTTTTTGAGGACAACTGTGATAAGAACAATTGGGCGAAAGGAAGGAAAGTGATATTTAACAGCTGGGAAAAATGAATGCGAAAAGATGAGGAGATTTTATGCTGATAATTAAAATACACTTCATAATAAACAGATATGTTGAACTAGATGTGAAGTAACGATTGATGTATTTGTGATTTTGTACATTGTCTGACCGTGAAAAATATGTTGAACCGACAATTTTGTAGGAAGGCGACTTGAGTCATCCCCGTGAGTTTGTAGAGTTTTGTCAATTTTGTACTTTTAAACTGGGAAAAAATCAAGAGTAGTTGTAATAAAAGTTTATGTTCACTGTATGTTGTAGGTGCGTAAAAATTTTGAGATAATTTTTAAGAGCTATTGATCAGAGAACGATCGACACATACAATGGTAAGTGATATTTTGATTTTAGTGAGAATTAGTGTACCGAGAGAACCAGTATATTAATATTGGTAAATGACTTGCAATCTGAATCATTGAATGCGAAAGACGAGATAATAAACTTCATAATATAATTGGGAGTAACATGCCGCGTACATTTTTATTACATGCATAACATATAGCATGATATGCGACTAATCTACCCAACCTAAATCACGACCCATCGTGTGGACCGCTGCCACTTTCCCTTCCTTGCCCGCTCTACGTTGAACTCCTCCGCGGCCTCTTTTGCCTTAGCCGCTATTTCCCTCTTTCTCTCGCGCTCCCTCTCGCGAGCCTCCCGCAGCGGTGCTCCTCCTGCAGCAACTCCTTGTCCTGTTTGACATTACACTCCTCGAAGTCGAGGGTCCATTGGTCAGCAGGGTGGATCTCAAGATCGATCCATTTGCGGTACACTAATGTTGGGAAAAATGCTCCGGAGACTAATGATTCAGATTCAGATTGTTAGTATCCGGAGACTAATGTTGGGAAAAATGCTCCGGAGACTAACATTCAGTCTCCGGATACTGCAAAACGAGGGGAGAGATTGTTAGTACGCGATGTGAAGGAGAAAATGTTGGGAAAAATGCTGCATGTGTTCGTTACCGGTTCCCGATAGGATGAGGTGTCAAACGGCGGTTGGGGTATTCACTTTGAGTAGTTTGCGCACCCGATGCGCATACCCGTGGTGATGCGTTCGTTCGATTTGATGAACTTGCACGTGTCCCGCACCAACAAAGGGGTGTCTCCCCTCGGTGGGAGTTGCGGCGAACGCTCGTTGGGGACGTCCGGGATGGGGTTGTTGCTACGCGGCCGCTCATTGCGGGGAGCTGACCTCGTAGCAGCAGCAGCCTTTGCTTGTTCCTCGCGAGCCGCCGCAGCCCTTGCTTGTTCGTCGCGAGCCGCAGCCCTTGCTATGTTGCGTGTCTCCTCCCATTGTGCCTTCTTGCGGGACTCCTCCCTAGCCTTCCGCCTAGTTTCATTTATCTTGTTCGCGAATTCCTGCCAACTCTTTATATTCTTGTTGTTCATTTCGACGTGGAGAAGGAATGTATGATGTAGTGTTAGATGGTGTAGTGCTCTTTTGCAGACGCATTGCACGTCAATTTATAAGGCGAAGGGTAGCCATGTGTTTTTTTTGGTCACGCAAAGCTGAGATCTTTGTCATGTCACTGCCAGCGTGCCTCTTTTGTCATGTCATCGCAAAGGCGGCCTCTTTATCATGCCATCGCGCAAAGCTGGACTCTTTTGTCATGTCACTGCGCAAAGCTGGCCTCTTTTGTCATGTCACTGCGCAAAGCTGGCCTCTTTTGTCATGTCACTGAGCAAAGCTGGGCTCTTTTGTCATGTCACTGCGCAAGCTGGCCTCTTTTGTCATGTCACTGGGCAAAGCTGGCCTCTTTTGTCATGTCACCGCACAAAGCCGGGCTCTTTTGTCATGTCATTTGCAAAAGCTGGCCTCTTTGTCATGTCATCGCGCAAAGGCGGCCTCTTTGTCATGTCATCGCAAAGCGGCCTCTTTTGTCACGCCACTGCAGTAAGTTCTCTCATTTCGTATACATAGCACGGTTGGGGTCCCATGATATTGTAGGCAGCGAACCGTGCAAATCGAAAAAAGAAGTGTGTTCTCTTCTGTGGTGAAACATAACATGTCGGAAGCTGACGGGCCGATCGGATATGGGTCACCGAAGGAAGACCTTCCCTTGGAAAGGAGGGATGTATTTGGTCCACACTACCACTTGATACCAAGTTAGCATGCTCAACCAGCATGGCCGAAGTGCCGACACAATGAGGACGCGGTTGTGCAGGCCCTGGAAGGCCAGTTCGATGGCGGGCGATGTTTCTTCCGATGCCCACGATCCGGGTAAAATTAGTAACGATATTTCTTATTTCTTATGCGGTGCATGTTTACCCTCCTTTCTGCGCAGATGGCGAAATGCGGGTTCTCCCGGTGGATCAACCCTCCCCACGAACGTTATATTGTCAATTATGTATTCACATTATGGCAGCGAATATTTGAGTTGGAGGAGCGAATCGAGACCCTCAATGAGGAGAACATCGACCTCCGCCAACAGATGCAACGCCAACATATGGAGTAGAGAGAGTGACTAAGTTAGTAATGTGTCGTATGTAATTTGTTGTGTTCGTTGTTGTGTTGATGGTGTGGCGCTGAGCATGTTGTTTTGATTTAATTTCTTCGTGTAATCTTGTACATATTGTGCATAAGAGCGGACAACAACGGCGCATCAAATCAGAACGCGTGCGGTACATCCAACATGCGGGCAATGGGCAGCAGCCCGGTGTACCGCAGTAGTGGGATGTACCGCTGGTCGAGAGGCCAGTGCTCTCGGGGGCTCCTAAGGATCAAGCTCGGAGGCCCGTCTCCCGACAACCACGATAGGCATCGGTGCCGCTCATCCCACCGGGGGTCAAGCAACTCGTAAGCCATCTCCTGCCAAACAAGGAAAACAAGTGAGTCTACATTGATAATATAATGTGCAACAAATGACAACATAATTAATAGCAAACGTAACGACAAATAAACGTGCGTAATGTACGAACACATACATCAAATGTGCACACAATATGACCCGCACAACATCTACACATACGAATGTACACAAACAAACATACAGAATGTACAAAAACATAAAATGTGCATGACATACAGAACACATCAACACATGGAAGGAACCAACAGGGAGTACAACAAAATATTGTATTTGCTACTACGGAGGGTTGCTTGATGTCGGCCTGTTTGGGCACTAGCTGAGGGAGTGCCCAATCGTCTTGCATAGCCTACACTTTGGCCGGTTGAACTCGATCCCCACGGCCGTCATCCATGTCATTGCGGATGCGACGGCTTTGTCGCCCTGCCACGACCGACATGCTTCAGTGCATCGTTGGGCACCCACTTTACCTCCTCTGGCCATAATTCTCTGTAGTGCATGTATACCCCGTATGAATGAAACTCTGCACTCCAGGTTGCATACAAGTGCTGCATGTCGTAGTACTGTGAGATGTACTGGGTCGACGCTTGCTGCCATACCGCGTAGGCTGCATACACATGGGAGCATGGTTTGTGAAGAAGCTGGGGCTTATTGCAGGTGCAAGATGCTTTGTCATCAATCGTGCATACGTGTTTGCGATCCTCGATGTGACCCATGACGTACTTACGCTCGAGGCGAACCTCGAACTTGTTCCTTAGGCCATCAATGGGCGAGCAATGTGGGAACGACTCTTCTCCATCTTTTCCCCATATACCGCATTACCTCGAGTATTGCTTGTTTTCGTCGAGGTGCTTCTTCGCCATCATGGCTCTATTGATAAAATACCCGACAAGACGGTTCGGCTCTCGTCCCACGATTGCCGTGATTGGTAGAGATCTGACGCCCTTCAAGACTCCGTTGTAAACCTCCGACATATTTGTTGTCATGATCCCATACCTCGCGCCCCCGGTGTCGTGCAACAAAGACCACATCTCCAAGTCAGGTGCATTTGATTGAACACATTGTGTGAACACCCCAACTCTTGTGGAGCCTCCCTCCACGGCCCCAACTTCTGTCTGGACATGCTTGCTAGCCTGCTGATCGAGTTGCCTCCACAAGGTGTCAAACTTCCGCTTCTGGTTCTGCACACATAGCTTCTTGAACATCTTCATTAAGTCCTTGCTACGGAATCTTCTGTGGAAGTTCGCTGCAAGATGCCTCATGCACCAACGGTTCTTGAGATCATTCCATCGGAAGGGGCTGCGCCCATTCGCATCGTTCGCAGCGCAGACAAAGAAGCTTGCATTGCGGTCCGAGATGATACACACTTCGGGACGACCTTGCACTATGACCTGCTTCACATTGACAAGAAACCAAAGCCAGCTATCCGTATTCTCATTCTCCACAATTGCAAATGCCACTGGGAATAACTGGTCATTTGCGTCCGCTGCAACTGCGGTGAGGATAGTACCCTTGTACTTGCCGGATATGAATGTCCCGTCTATCGTTAGCACCGGACGGCACGACCTGAAGCCTTGTATCGCCTGATGGAAGGCCCAGAACACTCTGTCAAGAATATAACAGTTCGGGCCCTCCGTAGGATGAACCCTCTCCTGCTTGTTAATGTACGTGCCTGGGTTTGATTCTGTGATTTGCTACAGCATTCTTGGGACTAGGTCGTCGCCTCCTCGTATGTCCCAAACATACGGTGCAAAGACCTTTGTTTCGCCGCCATGCCTTCTTGTAGCTCACTTCAATCCTCCGAATTTGCTACTACGCCATTATAACCTTCGAGAAATGGATACATCTGCCACGATGAGGTGGCTCACCAGCTCCGCAACATATGCTGATGTCATGTTGCGGTGCCTACGTACTGGCCCCGCAAGCTCGCAACTGTGATCATGCAGCACCGTTATCCGAACTCAGTGCGAGCGCCCTTGAACCGGCGTGCACGAACTTTGCCGACCACAGACCCGTCGGACACTTCACAATGTACGTGTCGGGTTTGACACATGCACCGATCGTCCGCTCATGTTCACGGCGTATCTAGCAATAACTGCTGGACAAGACTCTTATTACGGAAGCATCGCCCCAAAATGAGTGTGGCCTCGCTGAACCCCATTCTCCCTCCTCCGCTGTGGCAAGACTAGGGATGCCGCTGCGTTGTCGTCCAGTCTGGATGACACGTACGCACCGTCGGTGGTCACAACACCACCTACCACCCCTCCAATTGCAGCTTCGCCATCATCGTCCTCTCCAGAACTGCCTGTTTCCTCATCCTCATCCTCCTCGCTGCCCACTTCTTCCACCACTCCCAAAGGTACTCATGATACCAATACGGGCGGCCCACCACCTCTCCCCACACCTTCGTTGGCACGGAAATTCTCCGCCGTCTCCGAGGTCTTCATCACCCACTTCCTCGCCGACATCTTCTCCCGAAGCGTCTTCATGACCGCAAAGATGAACCCAGGCACTACATCGCACCGGCCGCATCGTAACCACCCATGGCGGATGATTACATCCTCTCCACGAACTCGACATATACCATTGGTGCGGCATATATCGCAGCATCAGGGTTGCACACAACCTCCATGTAGTTGGCCCACGAGGCATCGTTTGTCATCTTCAGAAGTTGCCACATTCTCTCCCCTGCATCACCCACCATTGACGCATAGACTGCCTCGATCCGTAACTTCTTCCTTACGGTGTACCGATCGAACGCCGAACGGACACACCTCCGTAGGTCAGACAAGCTTATGGCGTTCAGACCGGGTGACCGGATCAAGTCCGGTCACAATTAGACAGGTCCGCCCCATAGGGCCCGTCGCGTACGAGACCACTCCCGTAGAATACGAACAAGTCTTGAATGCCAGCCATGGCGTACCTAACATAAGTGCACAATCAACCATCTCAGTACACAACATGCAACAATCGTATCATCACACCCCCACTACCCCATTGTAACATTAATAAGGCGGTATTTATAAATCTACAATTTACTTCTAACTATTTTACTTCCAAATTCTAACATACATCAAATTACATATTCACTTCATTTTTATTTCCATTTCTAATTCATATGAAAATTACATTACAACATTATTTTATTTTCACTATTGTTCTGTATTAAGCTTGTTTCGATTCATGCCAAATTCGCATTACATATTAAGTGCATAATCAACCATGTTAGTTTCAAACATGCAATAATCGTACCATCAAACACCCACTACCGCACTTTATTTTCAATTTATTTTTACCACCAACCGCACTATATCCACTTCTTCCCTAACCGTACTAATTGTATGTTTCTAATCCTGGTACTATTGTTATCACCTACAAATGCTCTAAAAAATATGTACTTTCTCACCGTCTACAAATCTACAAGTTCATATTTTCGCACAACATGAAACTACATTACAATACGTATGTTCTCAAAAAACAGAGTACAACATTACATACACTACAATACATCATGCCTAACATATGTAGGATTTGCTACAAATACATAGCGTATCAAAGATTGACCTAAAATAACATTAACCAAACATGGTTTGCTTAATTATAAGCTAATGATATACATAAAATATTAGTTGCACGGGTACAAAACTTACCTCTTCTTGAAGCTCACGAGACGATCTACAACTTTTCTACTTGCCAAATTCGCTGATTCCGATCGAAATCAACTCAAATCATCCTTCTTTCGCTCCTCAGTTTTTTCACTGCCTTCCTCGCTCTCGCTCGGTTGAATGAACTGCAAATGAGCTTCTTCCTTCGTATGCGAACATATGCGCTGAATATATCTGTGCATCCTTTGCTCATGGAGAGGGGCCATAGAAATGAGTAGCTGACACGTGTGCTAGCGGGTGGCCAGGCCTAAGTGTTTTCGGCGCTTTCGGCGGATGGAATGACAGCAGAGAGCGCGGTCGGGAGAGCAATCATGCGCTCGGGTGCCGCATGCTACAGTCGGTCGTGCGGTCCCATACCGCACGACCGGTGCACAGTGTAGTCGTGCGGTCTGGCACCGCACGACCGATGAACAGTGCAGTCGTGCGGTGCCAGACCGCACGATCGGACGCGTGTCGGCCTGGCGCAGTCCCGCGGTCGAACGGGGGACTAGAAACGGAATTTTTTGGGTGCAAAGGCCAAATTTGGAATTTCGGGTTTCTACAGTGTTACATATGTCCAAAATTCGCAAGGAAAACTATGCTGACTGCATATCCGTCTACCTCGACCATGTCAGCCCCGCCGAACGCGTCAACGCCGAGTTCCATATCGCTCTGCTCGACGGCGGCGGCGGGAAGGCAGTGCCATCGCACCGCCGCACAGGCAAGCGCACCTTCAACAAGTATATAAGCGGCTGGGGCTGCGGGAGGTTCATCAGAAGGGAGGAGCTAGAGAAATCAAATCATCTCAAGAACGACCGCCTCACCATCCGGTGCGACGTCACCGTCCTTAAGGAGCTATGCGTCGAGGAGCTGGCCGTAGAGGAGTCGTTCGTCGAGGTGCCACCGTCTAACATGCACCGCCATCTCGGCGATCTCCTCCTAACCCAGGCGGGGGCAGACGTCACGTTCAAGGTTGGTGAGGAGACGTTTGCTGTGCATCGGTATGTGCTCGCCGCTCGATCGCCGGTCTTCAAGGCGGAGCTGTTTGGTTCCATGAGGAGAAGACTGCAAGAGCCATACGTATCAACGACATGGACGCCACTGTGTTCAAGGCGCTGCTTCACTTTATATACACCGACGAGTTGCCAGAGATAAACGAGGAAGATGAAGTAGTAATTGCTCAACATTTGCTTGTAGCGGCCGACAGGTACGAGATGGAGAGGCTGAAGTTGATCTGTGAGGACAAGCTGTGCAAGTGCCTTGAGGTGAAGACGGCGGCGACCACATTGGCCTTGGCCGAGCAGCATCATTGCCATGGGCTCAAGAAGGGGATATTCAAGTTCCTCGGCTTACCTCGGAATATGAAAGCGGTCATGGCAACCGATGGTTATGATCATCTCATGACAAGCTGCCCTCCGTCTGCAAGGAGCTTATGGCCAAGTTTATTGACCTGTGCATTTAGTCAGTCCGATGAAATTGAAGTTTGGTTAGTTCTTATTTTTTCTGTATTTTCACCTTCTCCATAAATGGAGTACTAGTTCCATGGACTATCTGCTTAAATGTGTCTGTTAATCTGCTTCATGAATTTGTTTCTGTCCTCGATCTTTGAAAAATTGATTATATGCAGACATAGTCAAATAGGTGATCCATGGATTGTCTGCCTAAATGTTTCTGTTAATCTGCTTCATTAATTTGTTTCTGCCCTCGATATTTGAAAACTTGAAAAAACTAAGTCAGATATAGTCAAATAGGTGATCCATGGATTGTACTAATGGAGGAAGCATGCTAGTTATCATGTTGTATTTGTCGGTGTTGCCACAGTGGTGGCGATGCAACGGTAACTTACATGTATATGCATGCAGAAAATCACTGATCACTTAGCCAATGACCAAGAGTAGTTCTGAACACAACTCCTAACAGATTACTCTGCAAAATTGTTGCAGAATTGCATGCACTTACTTTGATCGAGGAAGAGATAAAAATTCATAGTACCTAACATAAGTAGGTTCGATTAAACATAGTTTTTGGCAGCCAACACAACCATCTACCGGACGATCGACTCAATGGGCTGCTGCTCCGCGTGCAGAATCCGCGCCGAGCCTGACTCGCCGATCCCATGGAGCGGTCACCACAAACCAACAACAATTGATCAAAAACAAAACATGCATTGTGGCTTAGACTTCCAATTCTCCAGACTCTTCAAGTCAAGAATACTGTAGGTAGGTTAATTGTCTGCTGATTTCTTAGGATAATTGTTATACACTTTTATGCACAACTTGGTTTCATCTAACGTTTTCTCTGCCACAAGAGGATGGCGACCAAACTGTTCCAAGAATTACTGGAGGAGGTGGAATGATAGGTGCTTGAAGACGTTGGAAGACTAGTGCTTGGTTCAGCATTTAGCAGTTTCGGTCGTGCTTGTTGCTTGTAGCCTGTTATTTCATATCTATCTTTTGCTTTGGTTGCAGCACTGGGAGTAGGGAAAAAAGATTTATGTAAGACCAATGATATACATTAATCGGAATTTACTTGAATTAACAAATTATTCTATTTCCTACCTTATATTCTTAACAACTAGGACTGCTATGTTTTGTTTTCTCTTTTCTGTAAGAACCTGTAGTGAACCTGTTTGGTTTGTAGTATCAGAAATAGAAGGGCTTCTTCCTTCATATTCTAAAAAAACACTAAATCTCTGTCCTTCTCCCATCCTTTTGGCTCTAATATATATAGGTGAAACCTGAAATTGTCGTTTGGAGCTATATGACACAGTTCCTCCTTGAATAGTGTTTGGTTCAACCAGGGAAAAAAATTTCGGACGAAATTTCGGCGAAATAGCGAAATTGCGTTGCTTTCGTCCATGGGCGAAAGAATCGTATCCCGGTCAAAATTTTCGGGGGTTTTTGAAATCGGCCGGCGCGAGACGCAGCCGCACACACCAGCCCAAAATGTGTGGCCCACCAGACATGATGACCGATCGCCGGTCCCACCCCACGCGCGTGCCGCTTTTCATGCGATGCTCCCCATCCCATTCCCGGTCCCCATTCTAACCCTAACCCCAGTCCTCGAATCCCAATCGCCACGAGCGGCGGCGAGCGGCGAAGCGGAAGAAGCGGAGGCATAGTTGAGAATCACGGGTCCCTCGTCCCTCCCATCTTCTCGCCGAGCACCGAGCGGCGGTGGATGGCCAAGCCGAGGAAGAAGAGCAGCGGGCGGCCAAGGCGGGAAGAAGAGCGGTGGGCGGCCATCCCATCCCCATCATCCACGGGAAGAAGACCGGCGGGCGGGCGGCAGCCATCACCGAGCGGCGGGCGGTGGCCTTCTGCGGCGGGCGGCGCCATCCCCATCCCCATCCTCCACAGGGGAAGAAGAGCGGTGGGCGGCGGCCAGGCGGGAAGAAGAGGCGGGCGGCCATCCCATCCTCCACCGAGCGGCGGCGGCCAAGTCGGGAAGAGCGGCGGCCAAGGTGGGCACCCGATCTCAAGGTCGAAGGACAACGGCGGGTGTGGATCGACACGGCGGAGGATCAGCACTTATCGGGAAAGTATTTATCTCAACTCTTAAATTTTGGTTAAATTTCATCAAAAATTCGATTTTTAGTCCGAAATTGAGCGAAATGAGCGAAATTTCGTTCTTCGTTCCTTTCACGACAATGAAATTTTTTGCATCCGAAAGATTAAACCCTGGGTTCAACTACCCTCTGCACTATGTTTTTCATTGCAAATTCAATGCTACAAGTAGACACACGCATGTGAACTAATAAAGCAATAATATATAATACTAGTAGCCCTGTTGCCTTCTGAAAAAAATAGTAGCCAGATTCCGTTTCGGATATAGGCGTAGCGGGTTCCACTTCCATCTGGAATCGCCTACGTCCCTGAGTACGTACAACTTGTAGTAATTGTTCCATGTGGAATGAAAGACCCCAAAAATTTCAACCCAAAATTTTTCCTAAATTTTCCTGAATTTTTGATGAATTTTTGAAAACTTTCCCAATTTGGAAATTCCGGCTCTTTCGCTTTCCTTCCGTCTTTCCGTTTTCCTCTTGGCGCGCCTTTCTTCCCTTCCCGTTTTCTCCCTGCCGCTGGCGCCTCCTCTCTTTTCTGCCTCCTCCTTGCGCCTGCGCCCGCACTCGGGAATAAACGCGACCGCGGTTTCCCGCCTCGCCCGCCGTGACCGGTCCGAAACGCGGCACCACCCCGAGCCACGCGTCGCACCGTCGCTCTCAGGTCCCGCCTGTCGGCCTCCCGCCTGTTTCCTTGGCCGGCGTGCTGCACCCCGACTCCGCCTTCCCACCTCGCCACGTAGCCAGCGGAAGCGCTCGCCCGCGCCACGTTGCACGGTGACTCCGCAGCCCTGTCACCTCAGGGCCCCGCTTGTCAGCCGCCACGACGCCTCCCTCTCTCCGCACGGACGAGCCACCGCCCGTACGCCGCTCACCTGCTCCCGCACTCCCACTCCCCGCATTTACTCCCCTCTGCGTCGAGTCACTTCCCTGTCGCTCGGACACACTCTCCTGTCCCCTCTACAGTCCGCCCGTGCATCGCCAACCCCCGCGCCATAAACCCCAAACACCGCCGCTCGCCTCACGTCATGACTCCACTCACACCATCCCCCGAGCCCCATTTCTCTATTTCTTCTTTAAAGTTCGATTACTCTTGCCGACTTGTTCTCTCTACATCTCTGAACACTGGTGAACTCCTCCGATCGAATCGCCCCTCTTACGCCTGGCGGCAAGCTCGTCGTCGGCGCAAAGGGCTTGGCCAGCCCGCCCGAGGGCCCCTAGCTCAAACTACCGCCACCATCGAGTTCCCCATCTCCTAGAGATGCTCCAGGCGCTGTCAATTTGCCCAGAGCGTCGTTCATGGCCTCTGATGCCAGAAGATCACTGCCGACTCCCCTTCGGCCGTTCTTCGCCGTTGAGCCTCGGCGTCCGTTCCAAACCCCCGAAATGGATTCTCCACCTCTCAAGGAACCTTTTCCCATTTTCGGATCCCACAGAGTGGCGCGGTGGCACCATTCCGTTTTAGCCGTCGTTCTCTGCCTCTCGGCGAGGACGACGGGCTGGAGGTAGACGACAGCGACGTGGCCACATCCCCACCCTCCTTTCCCCTCATCGCCGTTTAAAGTCGGCCGTCGGATGGCCTTCCCCCGGGACCGTCCGATCCCACTAAAGATCTGCCTCCACAACCGCCCGATCCGATCCCCCTCCTCACTGCCGTCCGATCACACTTACTCCAGCCGATCCGGTCAGCCCGGCCTCGCGCAATCTCCACCGATCGCCCGGTGCGTGTCGACCATCCACCCAAGAGGAGTGCGCGTGCATGGGCGTGACCGCTCGCTCATGGCCGACCTTTGTTCATCCAATTTCGAGTTTTATCAATTTTCAAAAATCCAGAAAATCCAAATAAATCCTAGAAAATCACAAAAAATCCCAAAAATTCACAAATTTCACCACCTTGCTCATTTCAATTTCCTGAGTCCACCTGTGGTCATCAATTCACAAAATCCCTCTCCAGAAAAATCTAAAAATTCAAAGAACCCCTTTTTCATTTGAATATTTATGTAATTTATTCCTTTTTGTAGATTATTTTTTTCCTTGCTTGATTAGACTCAAGCTGGACTTATGTTATTTTTGTGTGTTTGCGCTAGTGTCGGAGATCCGGAAGTCTCGGTCTGGGACCGAGGATTCGGAGTTGCCGCCTACAAGATCGCCGAGATCGTCCAGTTCACTGACAAGTCGCAATCCTTGATCATGTTGAATCCCATGTTCAGTAAATTATGTCTTTATACTATTTTCACTATTGTTAGTTGTAAAATGCTAGTTTGTGTAAAATAAAATATTTAGAATGACATGCTATCTAGATAAAACCTACCACCGATAAATGCCATGTTAAATTTGCAGCCGTTCCTTGATAACCCTAGAAATATCTACAATATGGTATAATTAATTGTAGGTCATATTCATATCATGCAAATATTTACACTACTAAGGTTGCGGTAGAGCCGATAGACTTGAAAACCCAAAACTAGGGTAGGGTGGTATGGGACACCGTACCCTAGGTTGGTTGTGCCTTGCACAAGTTTAGGGTAAGAGTGTTGTGGAAAACCGCGAGTCGGTCTTAGCCCACCGTTTACCACGAGGTGGAGGTTGCGGACCTCATGAGAAAATATAAAGACTAAACTCTTACGCTAAGCAAATGACATAGTGATCGCTCAACCACCGGTGTTGACTTGTCAACCCTGGTTTAGTAGCTGCTCAAACGCAATAATGATGGGTCCCCATGCCTCGGGCTTGGTGTTCCGTTTTGGCCTACGGATACCCGAGGGTATGCGGATTTCGAACCCATCGGGTAGAGTATAAGCGAAGGTCTGAGCAGTGAAAAGACCCGGTTTCTTAACTCAGTCATGAGGGTTAAGAATGCTTGTGGGTAAAGTTGAGCAACTCTGCGAGTCAAATAAATGGTATTCGATCGCCGTGCTCCGGTTAATGGAGTTGTGTCAATTGGGTGATTTCCAGCTGCAAAGCTTAAGTAGTTTTCATAAGTGTTTTAACTTGATTAGTTGGTAAATCAAACTTTGAAAACCCCTGTGAATTTAAGGAGTAGCCTTGATTTTGATCTTCCAAAAGATTTATCAAATAAAACTGCATCCACCTAAGTAATAAACCAATTATACTCCCAACCTTTGTTGACCCGTGCAAATAGTTAAGATAAGTTTCCCTTGTGGCTTGCTGAGCTGGTTAGCTCACGGCTTGTTGAACACTTCAGATGACCAAGATCTTGGTGAGGTTGTCTGTTGAGGAAGCCCACAGTCGTTCTTGGGCGAGGATCGGTGGTTCTTGGTCTCGATTCGCTTCGAGTTTCTGGAGGTTCTTTTGTAATGTAATATATTTCGGGCTTGCACGCCCGCTGCTGTAGAACTAGGTTGTTAAACCTTATTTGGTAATATAAGTTGGTCTTTTCTTTGTAAGCATGTGATGGTATACTCTTGCACGACGTCCCATAGCTGTTCATGCGTGAATAGTTACGAATCTGCGTGTCCTCGCAGACACCCCTAGTAATGGGGTGTTACAAGAAGTGGTATCGAGCCGTGTTGCTTGACCGTAGGTTGAGACCTAAGGCAATTTAGGAAGCGATTTCATCGCAAAACTTAATTAAACCCTAAAAAGAAGTTGACGAAAAATATAAGTATTCTTGATGTCTTGTCCCTCTCTTGTTGCTACCTTATCATCTTAGTTTAGTTCGACTTAAGTTTTACTTTTGCAAAATGTTTATTACTTTACTTGTCTAACTTCAAAATTTTTGTTTCGGCAGATGGTGCACTTCATTCACTCCGTCCCGGCGTATGGAGGTTGGCCCTCAAGCTATGGGAGATCTGGCGATTTTGGGAGGCGGACGGGCGCACACGCCTGTGTTCCACGCGTCGGCCGCTTCCACGACCGGAGAGGTGCAGTGGAAGGCATGGGTGACCTTGATTCCTTGCTTGTCCGCCCAACCAGGAGGCGGAGGTTCGCTGCCATTGCATCGGCTAGGAGGGCCTTCTGCGGGATGTGGCGGAAGGCCGCAATTTACTGCGTGACTAATACGACCTTGAGTTGGCAGAGTCTCCTTTCGACCTGATCCCACGATCGTTGGACGGCGGGAGGGCCTGCGGTTCCCGGTTCCGTGAGGAGGCGATCCCGTCTGCCGGTCGCCAATATCGTGTACGGCGGGGAGCTCCATGCGGCGGGCCGTGAAGGAGTCACGGTCTCTACAGCAGCAGTTGTGCGAGGCACGTCAGGAGGTGCAGCAGCTCCGCCTCGCCCTTGTCCGCCGCGAGGCAGTCGAGGCGGGCGAGATGTCGGACTACAGAGAGTCCCCCAGCGTCGCCTCCTCGTGCGCCTCCGTGCAGTCTCCGCTGAGGCGCAGGCCGACTGCTAGGGAGTACCGTGCGTGGTTTCGCCCTGCAGCCCCTCGCGCCCTGCCAGCACCAGACGCCATGGAGGAGTAGTTAGTGTCCGCTAGTTTAGTCTGACCCTATGTAATAGTGGTACTTTTGTAATGTAATGCAAGTTGTATCATGAACCCTAAGTGGTGTGTGTATGCCACTTGCTTATTGTAAACTCTATGTTGACTATCTTGTATGTTGTTTGCTTAATTATCAGTATTCCCGTTGCCTTCAAAGCTTTCTCCTGTCTCGTTCGTCATAATTCTTACCTTTTCATCCTATACTTGCCTTGAATATTCAAGTCTTACTTATCTATTCTAGTTCACCAAAGCCGCTGCAAAGCTAATCTCAAGCTTCCAATTGTGAGACTCTCACGATGGACCCAACACGAGTGAATAGACCAAGAGCGGTGCACCCACGGATCGAGCTACGATAGCAGGCGTGTTGGCTATGATGGAACAGAATAGATATCAGGCAGAGCAGAATATGGCCAGAATGTTAAACAGCTGTAACATCCTGAAAACTTGGAGGATCGTATAATAAAGTGTTGTAGGATATTTTGTAGAGTATGGTGTTGAGTTGGGTTTTGAAGGTGTTTTTCAAGAATTTCGTGGAAGAGCTCGTCATTTAATTAATAGAGAATTCGAGTTTGAATTGAATCGAAAAGATGATCCATAAAGAAAACTCCGAAGTTAACGTAAATAGGTTTTCAAAGAAACAAGGACAGATTTAAAATTGAGAGTATAAGTGGCGTATGTGCGATGAAAGCTTCCTAGAAATGAATAGGGCAAGCTTACATATATATATATATATATATATATATATATATATATATATATATATATATATATATATATATATATATATATGTGCATGTATATATATGTATATATATGAGAGCTTTTACACAAAGTAAATATATCTCCAATTATAAAAGAAAAGAGGAGAAAAATAAAAAGGAAAAAGGAAAAGAAGTCAGTTGTAGGCCTTAGAGTATTAAATGAAATATCTCTTTGAGCCTCTGTGAATTTTCTAGAATTTTTGGTGGTGATTTAGTATTTTTCCAAATTGTATTATGCCCTCTAGCATTTACGAAAATTCAAAATCAAAATAAAACCCAAAACCCCACCCCGTGACGCGTGGATGATGGATCCGCCCACGTCGCCCGGAGCCGCCCACCCTCTCCCTCGGGTTGGCGTGCGGTCCCGGCGCCACGTCGCCACCGCACCGCCATCTCGACCGCCCGCACGGACGCCTCCACCGCGCCTCCCTCTCGGCGACAAGCGGGCCCGCTAATCGTGGCCGTTTTCCCTTTCTTCCTCCCCTCACAGCCCCGGACCCCCTCCGCCACGACCCGGCTGGCGGCCGCTGCGGGAATCCCTTGAGGGGCAGCGGCATGGGAAACCATGACGCCGCCCACGACCGCCACACCCCTCGCCGCGATGCGCCGTGGCAGCCGCCGCCAAGGCGCGGCCATGTCATGTCGTGGCGGGTCCACCGTGGCCACCCACTCCGGTCGGGTATAAAAGCCATGGATGCGCCTAAAGGATCGCCGTGACACCTAAACCTTTCCCGGTCTTAATGCCCCAAAAGCCGCGCGCTGCGCGGTAAGCCCTTTCTTCCCCAACTCGGCCGCCGGCCCATCGCCGCAATTCCTTGCTCCACGCCGTGGGAGCTCAATTCCTTGCTCCCACACCATCCCGGCTTCGCCGCCAAGGTGTTCTTGGCTTCCCAGAGCTAATCGCCGACCGTAGCTCGCCGGCGCCAGAAGCCCTCTCCGAGGCTGCCGCTGCTGCCGTCGCCGACCCACCTCTGGTGACCCCGACCCTCCTCGTCGTCGCCATCGCCCGCCATGAGCCCAGGCATCGCATTTCACCACTCCCGAACCTCGGTGAGCCTCCCTCGCCGGCGGCCACCGCCTTCCCGGCCTCGGGCGCCTGTTCCACCCCGCACCCCCTTAAGAGGTAAATCACCCCTTAAGGGGTGAGATCTGCTGCTAGCTTAGGCGGCTAGCGGCGCCAACCCTCTTCCCCGGCTCCCTCGGCGCGTTCGAGCCCCGCTCACGCAGCGCTGAGGTTGAACCATTCTTTTAAAATCATCGTCGACGGTGGGCCCCACCGCCGACAGCTATCACAAGCAACGACCGCTGCCTCCGGGCCCGCTTTGTCGGGGCTGCAGCGGGCGTGAGCCCTGCCGGGACCCACGTGTCGGCCTTGAAAGTCGGTCACTAACATGGGCCCCAGTGTCGAATTTGTTTAATTTTAGATTTAATTAAACCAAAAGTATTCAAATGTGTATAACTTATTCATTTTAGCTCCAAATTTAGTGAAACCAATTTCTAAATTCATCTAAAATCAAGGGCTACCTAATGAAACCAGAACCAACACTTTTGAAGCTTGTTCAGTTTTTTATTGTGTTAATTGATTGTTGTGATGATTTTTATCTAAATTTTCGCGCGTATAAAACGTAGCTTTCGAGGCTCAAGAAGAGGAAGATGCCGCTGCTATAGACTCCAACACCCCGAACCCCGACCTTTGCATCCAAGGCGAGTCAATGCTTTGATCATTTTGAGCCTATGTTTTCAATAAAGTATTTTGGTTTAAGTATTATAATTTGCATGCTTATAATTATGTTGCAGTACATGTTAATTTCGGCTTCTAGATATATGCCCATGTTCTCTTGGTTTAGTATATGTTGTTGGTGATATGCCCTAGAGGCAACATGGAGATGTTGAATATATCACATACTATGTTTATGATACATTGCTTTGTTCCTTGAAATAGACATTATCATTATTGATCAATGAGTATGTGACTTATTCATGAGACTCTTAATGCCAAAATGTTGCTATTTCTAAATGATCCCTGATTATATTTCATATGAGGAACAAATTGAGACATTTTGAATGGCTCGGATTTGGGTTGATTTGATCGGCCCGATGAGATTTTCATAGCGATTTCATAGATGCGATCTATGTAATTCCGTGAGGGACTGCCGTTACGTACACGCATAGATTGTTATAGAAACACATTCATGTCAGGGCGGTAAAATATGTTCTACGCTTAACTTGTTTTGCAGGGAATGATGTGAATGGTATGGCATAGATGCATATGTGATGCATGTGTGTTTTGGCGGCTTTGTGTCGTATTAATCACAGTGGGTTGAGGTCGTTCTTTAATTGTATAACGACCTGCGTGTCGACTTGTGATGCTTGAGCTCCTCATGTAATTCATTTGCTACCTATTAGTTGTAATAGTTTAGTTCTTTGCTATGGAGGCTTCAAGCATGATGACAAAGAGGACAAGAAGTGTGGCGAAGAATATCACCATGGAACCATGGCGATGGCGACCACTACGATACAAAATGCCATACCATTCACAGTATAATGTGATTATATGCATGTGATGTTTATTTCTTGTCATACTATTCTTTCATGCCATACCAAGCGAGGTTAGTTTTTCATGATAGAATAGCTTCTCTCAAGAAAAAATTAAGAATTTATTTTGATGCCCTTCAATTCTTTGCGCCTATAAGAATCATGATCATTGTTTGGTAGGTGCGCCAAAGCGGTACCATCAACTATCTTGATCTAATAGGGTGGATGTCGGACATCCACATGCATAGTATTGGTTTACTTGACAAGGCTATCAAATTAGATTTGGGCCTTGGGGCATGGTGTTGGGAGCCGGGGCATTGGATGCCACCCAACAAACAAGAGTCACATAAGATGTGATTAGCAAGTGTTGCTTACCTCGTCACTAGGTTTCTAGCGAGATGCCAAAGCTCACTAGAACTTAGATGAACATGGATCTTGACCACTATATGTCGTTAGAGGAAGACGATTACAAAACATATAGTGGGAGTATCTTTGTTAAATTGTTTAATGGAAGATCAAACATGAACATAGTGCTAAACTTTGCATATTCTTTGTTGTAGATCATGTCAACTAATGCCGCATCCAGTTCTTTTAATTTGCGATCTATTCTTGAGAAAGAAAAACTCAATGGAGCGAACTTTTGGATTGGTATCGCAACACGAGAATTGTTCTCAAGCAAGAGCGCAAGGAGTATGTCCTTGAGTCTCCTTATCACGATGACTTGCCCGATAATGCTCTTTGTGGCTGCACGGAAAGCTTATGAGAAGCAAGCGAATGATTACCTTGATGTGAGTGTCTCATGCTTGCCACAATGTCCTCTGAGCTTGAAGCAATATGAGAACACGATGCCTACAATATCATTGTGGGGTTGCGTGGTATGTTTGAGAACCAAGCAAGGGTGAGAGGTTCAACACTTCAAAGTCCTTGTTTGCGTGCGAGCTTGCGAAGGGAATCTGTCGACCCTCATGTGATTAAGATGATTGGCTACATTGAGAGTCCGAAAGCTTGGTTTCCCCTTAGCCAAGAGTTGGCTCTCGATGTGATTCTTGATCGCTCCTCGAGCTTTGAGCCATTCATTACGAACTTTCACATGAACAACATGGACAAGACCTTGGTGAGTTGCATGGGATGCTAAAATCAGCGAGGAAAGCATTAAGAAAGCAGCCATCATGTGATGATGATGCAGAAAGGCAAGGCAAGCCCTATGTAAAGAAAGGCGCGGTCAAAGAAAGTTAGCTCCGATGAGATCGCGAGCGGTTCTAAGGCCAAGCAAGTCAAGAAGGGCCTGCTCGATGCAGTTGCTACTCTTAAGCAATCGGGACATTGGAAAAGGAACGCCCAAAGTACTTGGAGGATCTTGAGAAAAAGAAGGAATCGACTTCGCTCCGGTATAAATGTTATAGAAATCAATCTTGCTACTTCATCTTCGATTCTTGGGTATTTGATACGGATCGGTTGCTCACATTTGCAAATCGTTGCGGGGCTAAGAAGAAGTAGAAGTTTGAGGAGGAGCGAAGTGGATCTTCGCGTTGGCAATGGAGCAAAAGTTCTTTGCGGTGGTGTTGGCACCATGCCATTGTCTTTACCTTCGGATTAGTTTTGGAATTGAATAATTGTTATTGTGTTCCATCTCTTTCCAAGAACATTATTTACGCTTCATGTTTACAAGCGAAGGTTATGACTTTAGATCGTGAACAATGGTTGTTCTCTTTATTTCAAAGATATGTTCTATTGTCATACTCCATTGGTGAATGGGTTATATGTTCTTACTCTTGAAGAGTCATCGGTCTATAACATTAATACAAAGAGGCAACGATCGAATGATTTGAATCCACGTTTATTTGGCACTGTCGCTTGGGTCACATAAGTGAGAAACGCATGGAGAAGCTCCATAGAGATGGTATTCGCACTCATTTGATTTTGAATCATTTGAGACATGCGAATCTTGTTTACTTGGCAAGATGACAAAAGCACCTTTCACCGGTCAAGGTGAGCAGGCAAGTGACTTATTGGCACTCGTGCATTCGATGTATGTGGACCAATGAGCTCAACGACCGAGGTGGTTTTCGATGCTTCATAACTTTTATCGATGACTTTAGTAGATATGGATATATCTACGATGAAGCATAAGTCGAATCCTTTGAAAAGTTCAAAGAATTCCAAAATGAAGTACAAAATCATTTAGGCAAGACAATCAAGTTTCTACGATCGATCGTGGGCGGTATTTGAGCCATGAGTTTGGTAATCATCGAAGGATTGTGGAATTGTTCCACAATTGACTCACTTGAACACCTCAATGGAATGGGGTATCTGAGCGAGAAATCGCACCTTATTAGATATGGTGCGCTCCATGATGAGCCACGATGATCTTCCGTTGTCTTTTTGAAGTGCGCTCTTGAAGCGACCGCTTTCACACTAAGCGGGTTCCATCAAAATCGATGAAAAGACACCATATGAGATGTGGACGGGACAACGTCCTAGCTTGTCTTTTCTTAAGATTTGGGGATGTGAGACTTATGTAAAACGTTTACAATCGATAAGCTCGGTCCTAAATCGATAAATGCTTCTTTATCGGGTATCCTAAGGAAACAAAGGATATTACTTCTATAATCAAGAAGAAGGCAAAGTGTTTGTCACCGGCATGGTGTCTTCTTAGAAAGAGTTTCTCTCAAGAAGGGATAGTGGGAGCATGGTGCATCTTGAAGAAATTCGAGAAACACACAGCGTTTCGACTCTCTGAGAACCACAGGATGAACAAGCTGTTGGAGAACTGTTGTGGACACACCGGCACCACGTAGGTCGGAGAGGTCACGTCGTGCACGAGAGGTACATGTTCTTGACTACTCAACAACGGGACATATTGTTGTTAGACAGCGATGAGCCTAAGACCTATGAAGAAGCGATGGTGCAACTTGAAGAAATTTGAGAAACACACAGCGTTTGACTCCTGAGAACCACAACAGGATGAACAAGCTGTTGGAGAACACATGTGTGGACTCACCGGCACCACGTGGGTCGAGAGGGTCACGTCGTGCACACAGAGGTACATGTTCTTGACTACTCAACAACGGGACACATTCATGTCGGGCGTAGTGCGTACACGCATAGATTGTTATAGAAACACATTCATGTCGGGCGGTAGAATCGTTCTCGCTTAACTTGTTTTTGCAGGGAATGATGTGAATGGTATGGCATAGATGCATATGTAATGCATGTGTGTTTTGGCGACTGTGTGTCGTATTAATCACAGGTAGGGTTGAGGCATTCTTTAATTGTATAACGACTGCGTGTCGACTTGTGATGTGAGCTCCTCATGTAATTCATTTGCTACCTATTAGTTGTAATAGTTTAGTTCTTTGCTATGGATGCTTCAAGCATGATGACAAAGAGGACAAGAAGTGTGGCGAAGAATATCACCGTGGAACCATTGCGATGGCGACCACTACGATACAAAATGCCATACCATTCACAGTATAATGTGATTATATGCATGTGATGTTTATTTCTTGTCATACTATTCTTTCATGCCATACCTATAGAGGGTGTGTTTTCATGATAGAATAGCTTCTCTCAAGAAAAATTAAAATTTGTTTTGATGCCCTTCAATTCTTTGCGCTATAAGAATCATGATCATTGTTTGGTAGGTGCATGGCGCGAGTACCATCAACTATCTTGATCTAATAGGGTGGATGTCGGACATCCACATGCATAGTATTGGTTTACTAACAAGGTTATCAAAGCAGTTTTGGACCTTGGGGCATAGGTTGGGGCGGGACATATTGATGTCACCCAACAAGCAAGAGTCACATAGGGATGTGATTAGCAAGGTGTTGCTCACCCATGTCACTAGTCTTCTAGCCGTGATGCCAAAGCTCACTAGGAACTAATGAAATGAGGATCTTGACCCACTATGTAACTTAGAGGGAGTTTTGTGGCAAAACACATAGTGGGAGTCTTTTGTTAAATAGTTTAATAAAGATGAACATAAACATAGTGCTAAACTTTGCGTATTCTTTGTTGTAGATCATGTCAACTAATGCGCATCTAGTTCTTTTAATTTGCGATCTATTCTTGAGAAAGAAAAACTCAATGGAGCGAACTTTTTGGATTGGTATCGCAACTTGAGAATTGTTCTCAAGCAAGGCGCAAGGAGTATGTCCTTGAGTCTCCTTATCACGATGACTTGCACGATAATGCTCTTGTGGCTGCGGAAAGCTTATGAGAAGCAAGCGAATGATTACCTTGATGTGAGTCATCTCATGCTTGCCACAATGTCCTCTGAGCTTGAAGCAATATGAGAACACAGATGCCTACAATATCATTGTGGGGTTGCGTGGTATGTTTGAGAACCAAGCAAGGGCCGAGGTTCAACACTTCAAAGTCCTTGTTTGCGTGCGAGCTTGCGAAGGAATCCCGTCGACCCTCATGTGATTAAGATGATTGGCTACATTGAGAGTGCGGAAAAGCTTGGTTTTCCCTTAGCCAAGAGTTGGCTCTTGATGTGATTCTTGATCGCTCCCTCGAGCTTTGAGCCATTCATTACGAACTATCACATGAATAACATGGACAAGACCTTGGGTGAGTTGCATGGGATGCTAAAATCAGCCGAGGAAAGCATTAAAAAAGCAGCCATCATGTGATGATGATGCGAGAAAGGCAAGGCAAGCCCTATGTAAAGAAAGCGCGGTCAAAGAAAGTTAGCTCGATGAGATCGCGGCGGTTCTAAGGCCAAGCAAGTCAAGAAGGGTCACTGCTCTCGATGCGATTGCTACTCTGTAAGCAATCGGGACATTGGAAAAGGCGCCCAAAGTACTTGGAGGATCTTGAGAAAAGAAGGAAGTACGACTTCGCTCCGGTATAAATGTTATAGAAATCAATCTTGCTACTTCATCTCTTGATTCGTGGGTATTTGATACGGATCGGTTGCTCACATTTGCAAATCGTTGCGGGGCTAAGAAGAAGTAGAAGTTTGAGGAGGAGCGAAGTGGATCTTGGCGTTGGCAATGGAGCAAAAGTTCTTTGCGGTGGTTGTTGGCACCATGCCATTGTATTTACCTTCAAGATTAGTTTTGGAATTGAATAATTGTTATTGTGTTCCATCTCTTTCCAAGAACATTATTTACGCTTCATGTTTGCAAGCGAAGGTTATGACTTTAGATCGTGAACAATGGTTGTTCTCTTTATTTCAAAGATATGTTCTATTGTCATACTCCATTGGTGAATGGGTTATATGTTCTTACTCTTGAAGAGTCATCGGTCTATAACATTAATGCAAAGAGGCAACGATCGAATGATTTGAATCCACGTTTATTTGGCACTTTGTCGCTTAGGTCACATAAATGAGAAACGCATGGAGAAGCTCCATAGAGATGGTATTCGCACTCATTTAATTTTGAATCATTTGAGACATGCGAATCTTGTTTACTTGGCAAGATGACAAAAGCACCTTTCACGGTCAAGGTGAGCAGGCAAGTGACTTATTGGCACTCGTACATTCGATGTATGTGGACCAATGAGCTCAACCGACCGGTGGTTTTCGATGCTTCATAACTTTCTCGATGACTTTAGTAGATATGGATATATCTACCGATGAAGCATAAGTCGAATCCTTTGAAAAGTTCAAAGAATTCCAAAATGAAGTGCAAAATCATTTTGGCAAGACAATCAAGTTTCTGATCGATCGTGGGGCGAGTATTTGAACCATGAGTTTGGTAATCATCGAAGGATTGTGGAATTGTTCCACAATTGACTCGCCCGAACACCTCAATGGAATGGGGTATCGAGCGAGATCGCACCTTATTAGATATGGTGCGCTCCATGATGAGCCACGATGATCTTCCGTTGTCTTTTGAAGTGCAGCTCTTGAAACAGACGCTTTCACACTAAGCGAGGTTCCATCAAAATCGGTGAAAAGATACCATATGAGATGTGGACGGGACAACGTCCTAGCTTGTCTTTCTTAAGATTTGGGGATGTGAGACTTATGTAAAACGTTTACAATCGATAAGCTCGGTCCTAAATCGATAAATGCTTCTTTATCGGGTATCCTAAGGAAACAAAAGGATATTACTTCTATAATCAAGAAGAAGGCAAAGTGTTTGTCGCTTGGCATGGTGTCTTCTTAGAAAAGAGTTTCTCTCAAGAAGGGATAGTGGGAGCATGGTGCAACTTGAAGAAATTAGAAACACACAAAACGTTTCAGCTCTCTGAGAACCACAGCAGGATGAACAAGCTGTTGGAGAACTGTTGTGGACACACCGGCACCACGTGGGTCGAGAGAGGTCACGTCGTGCACCGAGAGGTATATGTTCTTGACTACTCAACAACGGGACATATTGTTGTTAGACAGCGATGAGCCTAAGACCTATGAAGAAGCGATGGTGGGACTAGACTACGAGAAATGGCTTGAATCCATGAGATCGAAATTGAATCCATGCACGATAATCAAGTTTGGAACTTGGTTGATCCACGATGGTGTTAAAACCATTGAGTGCAAATGGGTTTTCAAGAAAAAGATAGACATAGATGGAAATGTTCACATCTATAAAGCGCGATTGGTGGCCAAAGGTTTCAAACAAATTCAAGGTGTTGATTATGATGAAACTTTTAAATGCATCAATGCTAAAGTCTATTCGGATCATTCTAGCGATTCTTGCTTATTTCGACTATGAAATATGGCAAATGGATGTCAAAACAGCTTTCCTTAATGGAAATCGAGTGAGGATGTGTACATGCACCCACAGGTTTTGTCGATCATGATCACCGGAAAGATATACAAGTGCAAAGATCCATTTATGGATTAAGCGAGCATCTCGGAGTTGGAACATTCGTTTTGATGAAGTAATCAAAGGTTTGGTTTCATCAAGAACGAAGAAGAGCCTTGTGTTTACAAAAGGTTGGTGGCGCACTTTTCGTGTTTACGGTCTTATATGTGGATGACATATTATTGATCGGAAATGACATTCCTATGCTCGAATCATTAAGTCTTCATTGAAAAATAGTTTCTCTATGAAAGACTTAGGAGGCGGCATATATTCTGGCATCAAGATCTATAGAGATAGATCAAAAGGCGATTGGATTAAGCCAAGATACGTACATTGACAAGGTGTTGAAAAGGTTCAACATGCGAGTTCAAGAAAGGCTTCCTACCTATGTCACATGGTATAAATCTTAGCAAGAATCGGTGTCCTAGTACACACGATGAGCGGGATAAAATGAATGCGATTCCATATGCTTGACTATTGGATCCATTATGTATGCCATGCTTTGTACACGTCCGGATGTCTCGTATGCTTTAAGTGCTACGGTAGATACCGATCGAGATCGGTGAAAGTCGGATTACCGTAAAGAACATCTTGAAGTACTTGAGAAGAACTAAAGATGTGTTCCTCGTCTATGGGGGTGAGGAAGAGCTCGTTGTAAATGGTTACACGATGCTAGCTTCAAACCGACAAAGATGATTTTAGATGCAAATCTGGTTTGTGTTACGCTGAATGGCGGTGCGGTGGTGGAAGAGTTCAAGCGAGGAGGCGATTCTTGATTCTACAACGAAGCCGAGTACATAGCGGCTCGAAGTCGCTAAAGAGGTCATTTGGATCAAGAAATTTGTTTCGAGCTTGGTGTGATGGCTAGTGCCTCCGGCCCAATGGACCTCTCTGTGACAACGGTGGAGCCATTCGCATAAGCCAAGGAGCCTAGATCGCACCGAAGTCCAAGCACATTCTCTGACGATTTTATCTCATCCGCGAGATTGTGGAGAGGCGATGTTAAGATATGCAAAGTACACAGTTTGAACATTGCGGATCCGTTGACAAAGCGCTTCCCGGCCAAAGCATGAGGCTCACACTAGGGCAATGGGTATTAGATACCTACATGGTTGACTCTAGTGCAAGTGGGAGGCTGTTGGTGATATGCCCTAGAGGCAACATGGAGATGTTGAATATATCACATACTATGTTTATGATACATTGCTTTGTTCCTTGAAATAGACATTATCATTATTGATCAATGAGTATGTGACTTATTCATGAGACTCTTAATGCCAAAATGTTGCTATTTCTAAATGATCCCGATTACATTTCATATGAGGAACAAATATGATTCTAAGATCGACATATGTATTGATTGATGATCATGTCTCATGGATCATGGTATGGAATACCAAATCAATAATATGGACATGTGTTAGTGAACATATGTTGGATAGACCCGCCATGAGACACTGCGGAGATTCCATGTGTCATCGGTTGGTCTCAAGTAGTGTTTATGTGGAATCCTTAGACTTGAGATCATCATGGTTCCCGGCATGCGTAGTAGCTTACTTTGGGACTACTAAACACTACTCCGTGGCGGGTAGTCATAAAAGTAGTCTTTGGGTTTGCCATGAAACATGTAGTGGGATGTGAATGATCAAGATAGAATTTGCCCCTCCTTATGGGAGAGATATCTACAGGCCCCTCGATGTAATGGATTATGAAAGTGCATGGCCATGCCAAGGTGATTGAGGAGTCAATCACGAGTTTATAATCCATCACGGAATCGAGAGTGATTGAGCTATTAAGAGGATGACACATGTCTCGCCTTGAGCTTAATCTATATCGTGAGGCAAAGGGATTAGTACATGAGAACATTACGAGTTCGGTAGATATGATCTTCACGTATACTTTGGGGTTAATATGTCTTACTAGAGGCCGCTATTAACGGGTGACCGGAAGGTGTTTACGGTGCGACCAAGTATCGTGAACCTCTGGTCGCACACTTAGCGGGTTGGAACACTAATTCGAATATGATTCGGATATGGGCTCAGTCGGATAGAGATCGGATAGACTCCTATTGGGCCTCGGTCCACGAGGCCCAAGTGAGGAGGTCTATATATGGAGGCGGTGAGGGCATCGATAATCCCGAGCTAATCCGTAGCCGCCACCTCGAGCCAAACCCTAGCCGCTCGCGAGTCTTTGGTATACTCGCGATCGGCGTTCCGACCAGGACGTGTGGATACCGGTGGAGAGCGCCGCTTGTTGCGGCGTTGATCGGCATCAACAACCTCGATTGGATCGCTGGTGGTGCGGTTGATCGCGTGGAGGAGCGATCGGTTCGGGACGATCGACTACTTCCACTACTACCTCGACAGCGTGGTTGGATCGGCTTCTCCAACTCTTCTTCATTGCTGCTGCGTCTAGTGGTAACGATCCATGATCCTCCTTAAGCATGATGTCCTTATGTGCGCGGTGAAAATTTTGTTTTACGCTTGCGTAGCCTTCGTGCGATCCATTACCACCCCCACCGGCTAACCATCCATGGCGCAAGTAATGGCCCAGCAAGCGCAAATACTTGAGCTATCTTCGCGGGCGTGAGACCCACACCAATGTTCACGCCTCCGACCTGGGCAACTTCATCAGGACCGGCCCTCACCTTCGTCGGGCGGATGAGCCCCTAGATGCGGAAGATTGGGCGTGGGACCTGAAAAAGGAAGCTTCGCAGCCGTCTGCGGAGGATGACCAAGTGCTCTTTGCAACCCATCAACTCAAGGGGCCGTGCTGGTGGGAGAATTACACAGCCACCAAAGGGTATGAGGATACCCCTACAGACTAGCACCGCAACTATAACTGGGCGAGTCGGGACGGCCTTTAAAGCAAATTTCATCCCGACTGGAGTGATGCGAATAAAGAAGAACGAGTTCAGGACCCTGAAGCAGGGCGGCCTATCAGTCAATGAGTATCTCACCAAGTTTAATCAGCTGGCCCGTTACGCCCCCAAGGATGTGGCTGATGAAGAGGAGAAAATCGATCGGTTCTTCGAAGGGATGAATGAAGAACTCCGTGTGCAGCTCATCACGCAGACTTCCCGATTTTCACCGGTGGTGAACAAGGCATTAGTTACGGAAAATGAGAAGAAGAACCTAGAGACTAGTTGCAAGCAGGCGGTGGTTCGGCGACGCGCAGGAAGATTCATCGAGGTTCTTCAACAATTCCCCTTCTGCAGGGACGGCCCGTCTCGAGCCCAAACCCAACACCTCATACGGTGGTAGCGTTCGGACTCCTCGCCCCTCGGGCGGTGCGAGGACCAACCCTCGACCTCCTTCAATTGCTTCAGCTGTGGGGATAAGGGGCATTCGCCTATCGTTGCCCTCAGCGGTGACCACTCGGTGAAGTTCAATTTGGGCACTACCCGCCCGAGGCCAAGCTTGACACCTAGCGAAATCGGGCTCCTCAATCCAGCAGGCTGCATCGACTCCAAATCAGGAAGAATTAATCATGTCACCGCGGAGGAGGCTGAGGAGGCTGCTGGAGTCCCTCTTGAGTGCGTTCTCTGTCAAGACACTACCGACAAGTGTCCTTTTGATTACAGGGCATCGCATTCATTTATAGCAAAAGGGTATGGGGATAAACTTAGGCTTTGTCCACCGTTGAAGAAAGCATTGATGCTTAGCTCACCGCAGAGGATGATTAAAACCACCTTAGTGTGTCCGGGGTAAAATTGTCATGGAAAGATTTATATTCCTAAGCGGTTTAGTCGTGCTAACCTCCCGGACCTTGGATATTATACTAGGGATGGGTGGTTAGCTAGACACCAAGAATACTAGGCGTGCCTTGAGGCAAGTTAAGTTGACCAAGTGCCCAAGGCTGACCGTTGTGGTAAAGGTGGACCGCCCGTATAGATGGGGCCGAGAAATATATTATTGTGAAGATGTACGGCTGGAAGGAATGATGGTGGTACAAGACTATCTTGAAGTCTTCCACGAGGCTATAGGGTATGCCACCACAGAGATCTCGAGTTCGTTATCAACTTGAAGCTGGTGCTGCCCTATCTCTAAGAGACCATCTGGGATGACCGTGGATGAGCTAGAAGAATTGAAGAAGCAACTTCATGAGCTACGGGATAAAGGTTTTATTAGGCGAGTTCCTCACCTTGGGGATCCCGGTGATCTTTGTAAAGAAGAAGGATGGCACCGCTAGGATGTGTGTAGATTATCGGACTTTAAATGAAGTAACCATCAAGAATAAGTACCCTTGCCTAGGATCGATGACCTATTTGATCAGCTTGGGGAGCCACAGTATTCTCAAGATTGATTTGAGGTCGGTTACCTGGCCAATCGAAGATTAGGCCGCGAGACATCCGAAGCGCCTTCACCACTAGATATGGGTGTCATGAGAGTTCTGATTATGTCTTTTGGGTTGACCAATGCCCCTGCCTATTTCATGAATCTCATGAACAAGGTCTTCATGGATTACCTGGATAAGTTTGTGGTGGTATTCATCGATGACATTCTCATCTACTCCAAAACATGACGAGCATGCTAAGCATATGCGCTTGGTACTAGAAAGATTGAAGGAACATCAACTCTATGCCAAATTCAGCAAGTGTGAGTTACGGTTGCAAGACATCAACTTCACAGGACATATTGTATGCGAAAAGGGTGTCCGTTGACCCCGCCAAAATTGCGGCGATAACGAGAATGGCGGCGACCTACCTCGATCGAGGTGAGAGCTTTCTTGGATTAGCGAGGATACTACAGGCGGTTCATTGAAGGTTCTCCGGTGCCCGACCAATGACTCGATTGCTCAAGAAAGAGCGGGCATTTGGCTGGACCAAGGCATGTGAAGAGAGTTTTCAAGAATTGAAGAAGAGATTGACTACCACCCGGTCTTTGGTTACGCCCGATGTCGTCGAGACTTTGAGGTATCTTGCGACGCGTCATCAAGGGCTTGGGGTGTCTTGATGCAAGGAGGCAAGGTTGTGGCGTATGCATCCGGCGACTTCGCCCTCACGAAGCCAACTACCCAACCCACGACTTGGAGTTAGCTTCCGTGGTACATGCCCTGAAGATCTGGAGGCACTATCTCATTTGCAATCATTGTGATATCTACACAGACCACAAGAGCCTCAAGTACTTCTTCACCCAATCGCACCTTAACTTGAGGCAAAGAAGGTGGCTAGAGCTGATCAAAGATTATGACATGAGTGTCCACTACCACCCTGGAAAAGCTAACGTAGTGGCAGACGTTCTGAGTCGGAAGGCCTACTGCAATAACTTGATGGTTCAGGAACACCAGCCTGAACTATATAAAGAGCTGTTAGCCCTGAACCTAGGGATTGTAGAAGAAGGAGCCCTAACCACTTTGGAAAATCAAACAAGTATTGAAGAAATGATAGAGGCGGCACAGAAAGGAGACCCAGCTGTTTTGAGATTGAAGAAATTGATGGAAGAAGGAAGGCCCCTAAAATGACCCTGGACCATCAAGGAGTTACAAAATACGGAAACAAGTGTTTTCATACCCCACCAGAAGGACCTTAAGAATCTAATGCTTCGGGAAGCACATAACTCCGCATATTCCCTTCATCCTGGTAGTACTAAGATGTACCAAGACATGAAGCAATACTACTGGTGGCCAGGAATGAAAAGGGACATTGCTGAGCACGTCGCTCTTTGTGATGTCATCAAAGAGTGAAGCCCGAACACCAAAGGCGGCGAGGCTGCTGCAGCCACTACAAATACCTCAATGGAAATGGGAGGAAGTTGGCATGGACTTCATCACGGATTCCATAAGCGAAGTCGGTTGTGACTCGATCGGGTCATCGTTGATAGATTAACCAAGGTTGCCCACTTCATTCCCGTCAAAACAACGTACAAGGGAGATAAGTTAGCTGAGCTGTACATGTCCCGCATAGTGTGCCTGCACGGCGTACCAAAGCGAATTGTTTGAGATCGAGGTTCCCAATTTACCTCACATTTTTGGGCAAGTCTGCATGAAGTCCTAGGTACCCATTTAGATTTCAGCATCCGCCTCTTGATGGGAGCGGGTCCCGATCTTCCAACAGGTTCTGGTATGTTCGATTTGGTGGGCGCGACACAAATCGATCCGGCTTCCGAGCGACACGTTCGAACCCGCAATCGCAGCACCACGTCTCCTCGGGTTATCAACCGTGCGCTGCCGGTTGACCTTGCCAAGAAGGCTAATCCTCGCTGCGAATCGAAGAACACAAGCAAGAACAAGGAAGAACACAACCAAATTGCAGATATATTGATGAAGCACTTTCGAAAGTTTGGGGTTTCACAAACCGATGACGCGAAACTGTTCAAAGACAGAATTAATCTAAGCAAAACCCCACCCTAATGGTGGGGTGGCGACTATATATAAAGGAGTAAGGGCGTGTAAAACCCTGGGCGCGTCATAATGGACTCCAACACGATACAAAGCGAGCGGCCTAAAAGGCGGTGTCGCAGCACCCTGATAGATTCTGAACGTCTACTTGTTTCGACGATTCCTGTCGACTCAGAAGGAATTTTGACATGGGACCAGATCCATTGGAAAGGTTATCTTCTCAGCTTTCCATACATATGTGGAACATCCAAAACGGAGTCGGATGCGATCTGGGCGTCCGTTTAGTGCAACCTGGTCCTGGACTCCGAGTTGGATTCAAGTCGGCCACCCTGATAGATTCTGAACGTCCACTTGTTTCGACGATTCCCGTTGACACAGAAGGAATTTTGACATGAGACCAGAGCCATTGGAAGGTTATCTTCTCAGCTTTCCATACATATGTGGAACGTCCAAAACGGAGTCCGGATGCGATCTGGGCGTCCGTTTTAGTGCAGCCTGGTCCTGGACTCCGAATTGGATTCGAAGTGGCTTGAGTTGGACATTCAACATGATTTGACCACCCTTGCTGGACTTGTGCGCCTCGTACCCCTTCTCCAAGTACTTCCGATCCTCTCCATGGTTCCTAATCATAATTAAATCATTAGGTAGTGTCGATTCTCAAATGAACAAAAAAGTACTTAGGAGCGAGTTCACTGTAAATTCAATTGTCGGGCGCGAGCTCTAGTGATTGGTCCTTGAATATCAAGTGGAGGAGTGTTGTGTATATCCGAAGAAGTGATGTCCTCATCATCCTCCCCTCTTGAGCGGAGTTGTCCTCAACTCAGCCTCATTTTCTTCTCCCAAGTATGACTTCAAATCTGAAATGTTAAAGGTGGGACTAACCCCAAACTCGGGAGGAAACTCAAGTTTATATGCATTATCATTTAGCTTCTCAACTATCTTAAAAGGACCAGCAGCTCTAGGCATCAATTTTGACTTCTTAACTCAGGAAATCTATCCTTTCGCAAGTGCAACCAAACAAAATCACCCCGTTCAAGTTTAACTTCCTTTCTACCTTTACTACGGTAATCCTATATTTTCATTCATCTTTTCAATGTTTGCCTTAGTAGTCTCTTGCATTTTGATAATAAAATCAGCACGCTCCTTAGCATCATTATGAACCCTCTCACTAGTAGGCAAGGTAAAATATCAATAGGGCCACGGGATTGAATCCATACACTACCGAAAAGGACTTACCTTGGTGGTGGAGTGTTCCGCTCGATTATATCACGAACTCAACATGCGGCAAACACTCTTCCCACAGCTTCAAATTGTTCTTCAAAATAGCTCTCAACATGGTAGACAATGTGCGGTTCACCACCTCGGTTTGGCCATCGGTTTGTGGGTGACATGTGGTGAGAACAACAACTTTGTACCCAACTTGTTCCATAGAGTGCGCCAAAAGTGACTCAAGAACTTGACATCACGATCCGAAACAATAGTAGAAGGCATACCATGCAAACAAACTATCTCTTTAAAAAGAGGTCAGCAATATGAGCGGCATCATCGGTTTATGACATGGTATAAAGTGAGTCATCTTAGAAAACGATCCACAACAACAAAATGCTATCAAAAGAAAATAAAGCATCTTTGCACACAAAAGCATAGCATGTATCATTAACATCATCAATTGCGCAAGGTCTGATTTTGTGGCAAGCATAACAGAATTTTTCAAATGGGTTACTTGCTGTTTTCAGATTTATCATGTTCCTTTGGATCATTAGCGGCAGAGCTCTCGCCCTATCGGCCTCTATAATCTCACCGGGGTCAAAGCGAAAGTAACTTTCTTTCCCTTATGCATAAAAGTGTATGTGTTACTACTACCATGGTGCAAAGCATCATTATCAAATTCCCAAGGTCGACCCAATAAAAGAGAGCATGCTTGCATGGGAACCACATCACAATCAACATGATCAACATAAGCACCAATGGAAAAATGTACTCGGCATGTTTGCGTTACCTTAGCTTTTCCAGAGTCATTTAACCATTGAATATGGTATGGATGTGGATGCGGTCGCGTGGTCAAGCCAAGCTTCTTGACCAAGTCGAACTCACCAAGTTGTTGCAACTTCCTCCATCAATGATGACACGTGCACGCGGTTCTTGATCGCAAAGAAGGTCTGAAACAAATTATGGCGTTGAAGTTTATCGGGTTGTTGTACTGCGTCTTGAGGACTCGCTGCACAATGATGCTCCGTGGCGTCGTTGTGGGCGCCCACCAGGGCAGTCGTCATCACCACCGCCATTGTCGTCCGAGGCAGCGGCAAACATCATCATCATCCTCCTCGACATCCGAAGTCTTGATGTAGCCTCCATCTTACGTGGCGATGTATGCCCGTTGGCTAGGGCAATTCTTTTGCACATGACCAAGCCCATGGCAGCGGTGGCATCGAATGCCGGAGGAGGCCCGTTGAAGCCACGGAAGAAGAACTCTTGGCTGGACCACGCAAAGAATTTTTGTAGAATCGCAAGGCGAGTCGTGGAAGGTGGCTTGGTGGCGCTGCTGCCATCTTGTTCACAGGTGGTGGAGGAGAGCGAAACTCGAAGAAGGCCGGGCGATCTGCCGATGTAGTCGTTAGTGGCGTGTAGAAGGGTCGGCCGGTGCGTGCCTTAGCCGATTACGTGCGTCCCCCGCAATTCTTTTACTGCAAGCATAGCAAGGTGGAACAAGCGGTTGTGATGGTAAATTCTTTATAATCAACAATGTCACGAATTTCACGTCGTAACCCCGTAGAAGCGACAAATCTTATCCTCCGTGTCCTCAACAACCCCACAACGCACCATACCCTTTTGAAGCTCGGCATAATAGTCTTGAGCAGAACTATCACCTTGTTCTAAGCACGCAATTATTTTCTCAATTCAAGTTTATATGAGGGAGGAACAAAGCGATTACGCATAGCTTCTTTTAAGCGCTCCCATGTATCGGGTTGTAAGTGCATGGTACTTAGTTCATTCCACGGATAATAGCAAAGTCCTTAAACTCACTAGTAGCTTGTCTAACTCTATGTTGCTCGGGAACTAAGTGAGAGTTAAACTTACGCTCTACGTCATCTCCCAATCAAGATATATTTCAGCATCATAAAGACCGAGAAAAAGATGGAATAGTAAACTTGACTTTAGCAAAGGGTCATCGTTACCATGACGGTTCGGTTAGTACCTCCCATACCATGTCGGTTTTTTGAAGACGCCGACGTAGTCGTGCATCTTGTGTCGCCACCGATCAATGTTGTCATCGCATCATACTCGTGGCTTCATCATGATGATGGCCGTCATTGACAGTGGTAGGCGTGCCTCAATGTGTCCATCCGACCGGTGAGGTCGACCATCCGCCGCTCCACACGCTCAATGCCTTCCGTGGTGTTCAAGCGGGTAATGGCGGCGACGATGGTGTCCAATCTCGCCGAGATCGATGAGTGAAGCGTTTTGTTTATCGGCGCAGCTTGTGGTGGCCGCGACTAACACACTCGTTGAAATCGACCGGTGTCCCGTCCTCTTCGTTTCTGCCATGGTTAGAAATACGGGAAAACAAAGGATGATCCCTATCAACTACAAAGGAAGGAAGTGGAAACCCGCAAAGGAAGTGGCTTACCAAGCTCTTACAAGTGTGCTTACGAAGCGGCGGATGGTACAACCGTGGTCGGTTCGTGATACCTTGTCGGCGTGGAGTGCGATTGCAAGGTCAAAACTGTGCTATCCAGAAGTAGATATATGGAGTTTGGAAGGCCAAATATGTCAGTGGAACACAAATCAATAACAGATAGTAATGCTGAATAAATGTCCAAAGTATGGTCCTAGTTGCTGGCCTAAATGTGTCCTATATCAAGTATGAGATGATGAACAAGGAGTCACGAACAGAATATGAAAGCAACGACAGCAACAAAGATGTCCAGGCACTGAGAAGCTCAATTCAGCATAAGCACAAAACAAATAAATTGTTGGCACCTAAAGCGTACTCTGTTTTCTCTTTTTTCTTCTTCTTTTTTTTTTTTGTTTGCGGCTATGGATAGCACTCTCTCTCTCTCTACTATAGCCGAAATTTTTCTTTTTTGTATTTTTTATATTTTTCACAGAGCGAGCACAGAAATAGGAACCACACAAAGTTGCAACTCAATCGGATGTAAGGAGTGGCCTACAGAAATTAATGAATGTGCTGCAAATTCGGTGATTCAGTTTCGGAGCGCGAGTACTACACTTTCCAGGCCGAATTTCGGGAAAATAAATTCGTCGAACCCGACAAAGTTGGGAGATTCGGATGTAAATTTAATTTCACCCAATTTCAAAAAAAAAAAGCAACGATTTGAGTCCGTATGCAAAAGTTATGGCCGTTTGAAGATGGACCTCCAAGTTATGGTTCTTTGTGGGGTGAAAGCGAAGATCGGGTGGAGGAATTTGTGGAATCTGGTGGCGGAAGCTCGGGAAAAGGTGGGGATGATTCGTGTGATCACGAGGCGTGATGGATGGCGAACAGAGGGTTAACAGAGGGTGGGATATGGGTGGGAAAAACAAAAACAGAGGGTGGAAAACGCGATGGGTGACGGCTAGGGTTTGAAGGGTGGTAGCGGAAGGAATACAACTCGAACAAAACACGATCTAAACCAGCAACACAACTCGACTAAGGACACAAACTCAACACTACGGACTCGGAATCAACTTGTGCAAAGGCTAAACGAGATCTAGGACGAAACAACCTATGACTACAATTTTTTGTAGGGCTTTTCATGGACTCTAGGGCCGAAACCGAAAATAACAAAGGAGGGTAACTCGAACACGGAGGAACACCAAGCTCGATACCACTTGATGGGAGCGGGTCCCGATCTTCCAACAGGTTACGGTATGTTCGATTTGGTGGGCGCGACACAAATCGATCCGGCTTCCGAGCGACACGTTCGAACCCGCAATCGCAGCACCACGTCTCCTCGGGTTATCAAGCGTGCGCTGCCGGTTGACCTGCCAAGAAGGCTAATCCTCGCCTGCGAATCGAAGAACACAAGCAAGAACAAGGAAGAACACAACCAAATTGCAGATATATTGATGAAGCACTTTCGAAAGTTTGGGGTTTCACAAACCGATGACGGCGAAACTGTTCAAAGACAGAATTAATCTAAGCAAAACCCCACCCTAATGGTGGGGGTGGCGGCTGTATATAAAGGAGTAAGGGGCGTGTAAAACCCTGGGCGCGTCCTAATGGACTCCAACACGATACAAAGCGAGCGGCCTAAAAGGCGGTGTCGCAGCACCCTGATAGATTCTGAACGTCTACTTGTTTCGACGATTCCTGTCGACTCAGAAGGAATTTTGACATGGGACCAGATCCATTGGAAGGTTATCTTCTCAGCTTTCCATACATATGTGGAACATCCAAAACGGAGTCGGATGCGATCTGGGCGTCCGTTTTAGTGCAACCTGGTCCTGGACTCCGAGTTGGATTCGAAGTCGGCCACCCTGACAGATTCTGAACGTCCACTTGTTTCGACGATTCCCGTTGACACAGAAGGAATTTTGACATGAGACCAGAGCCATTGGAAAGGTTATCTTCTCAGCTTTCCATACATATGTGGAACGTCCAAAACGGAGTCGGATGCGATCTGGGCGTCCGTTTAGTGCAACCTGGTCCTGGACTCCGAATTGGATTCGAAGTGGCTTGAGTTGGACATTCAACATGATTTGACCACCCTTGCTGGACTTGTGCGCCTCGTACCCTTCTCCAAGTACTTCCTGATCCTCTCCATGGTTCCTAATCATAATTAAATCATTAGGTAGTGTCGATTCTCAAATGAACAAAAGAAGTACTTAGGAGCGAGTTCACTGTAAATTCAATTGTCGGTAGCGAGCTCTAGTGATTGGTCCTTGAATATCAAGTGGAGGAGTGTTGTGTATATCCGAAGAAGTGATGTCCTCATCACCTACCATCCTCAAACTGATGGACAAACAGAAAGAGTGAATCAAATATTAGAAGATATGCTCCGGGCATGTGCACTAGACTTCTCGAAGGAATGGGATAAATGTCTGCCCTATGCCGAGTTTGCCTACAACAACAGTTACCAGTCCAGCCTGAAGATGTCACCCTTTGAAGCTCTATATGGCAGAAAATGTCGGACCCCACTCCATTGGTCCGAAGTGGGAGAAAACTACGTGTTTGGCCCCGAAACTCTAAGGAAAGCAGAAGAAAAAGTTAAATCGATTAGGGACCGGTTGTTGGCGGCCCAATCCAGGCAGAAGATCTACGCTGATAAAAGGAGGAGGCCCCTAAGTTTTGAAGTTGGAGATCATGTGTACTTGAAGGTGTCGCCCTTGCGGGGAGTCAAGAGATTTAAAGTCAAAGGTAAGCTCACCCCGTGTTATGTTGGGCCCTTCCCTATTGTAGCCAAGAAAGGAGAGGTTGCCTACCAGCTAACCTTACCCCCGAACATGTCTGAAGTACACGATGTCTTGCATGTGTCCCAGCTGAAGAAGTGCCTGCGAGTGCCAGAAGACCGAGCCCCATTACAAGAAATCGAGCTCGAGGAGGACTTAACTTACAAAGAACACCCCATCAAAATTTTGGACACAGTGGAAAAGAAAACCAGGACCCAATCCATTCGCAGTGGAGTCACCATTCAAAGAAAGAAGCCACTTGGGAGCGTGAAGACTAGCTGCGCAGAGATTACCCTGCCTTGTTTTCTAGCTCAGTCAAATCTCGGGGTCGAGATTCTTTTTAGGGGGGTAGGTTTGTAACATCCTGAAAACTTGGAGGATCTGTATAATAAAGTGTTGTAGGATATTTTGTAGAGTATGGTGTTGAGTTGGGTTTTGAAGGTGTTTTTCTGAAGAATTTCGTGGAAGAGCCCGTCTGTTTAATTAATAGAGAATTCTGAGTTTGAATTCGAATCTGAAAAGATGACCCATAAAGAAAACTCCGAAGTTAACGTAAATAGGTTTTCAAAGAAACAAGGACGATTTAAAATTCGAAGTATAAGTGGCGAAGTCTTGGTGAAAGCTTCCTAGAAATGAATAGGCAAGCTTACATATATATATGTGCATGTATATATATGTATATATATGAGAGCTTTACACAAAGTAAATATATCTCCAATTATAAAAGAAAAGAGGAGAAAAATAAAAGGAAAAAGGAAAAGAAGTCAGGTTGTAGGCCTTAGAGTATTAAATGAAATAACCACTTTGTGGCGAGTAATTTTATTAAACCCAAAATATCTCTTTGAGCCTCTGTGAAATTTCTAGAATTTTGGTGGTGATTTAGTATTTTCCAAATTGTATTATGCCCTCTAGCATTTCGAAAATTCAAAATCAAAATAAAATCAAAACCCCACCCCGTGACGCGTGAATGATGGATCCGCCACGTCGCCCGAGCCGCCCACCCTCTCCCTCGGGTTGGCGCGTGCGGTCCCGGCGCCACGTCGCCACCGCGCCATCTCGGCCGCCAGCGGGCGCCTCCACCGCGCCTCCTCTCGTGACAGCGGGCCCGCTGTCGTGGCCGTTTCCCTTTCTTCCTCCCCTCACAGCCCCGGACCCCTCCGCCACAACCCGGTCGCGGAGGGGCGCGGCATGGGGAAGGCCACGGCGCCCACGACCCGCCACACCCCCGCCGCCTGTGGTCGCCGCGGCGGCGCGCGGCAGCCACCCATGTCCCGGGCGGGTCCGCCGTGGCCACCCACTCGGTCGGGTATAAAGCCACGGATGCGCCCTAAAGGATCGCCGTGACACCTCAACCTTTCCCCGTAGCAATTGCCCCAAAAGCTGCCCGTGCGCGGTGAGCCCTTTCTTCCCCAACTCGGCCGTCGGCCCATCGCCGCAATTCCTTGCTCCACGCCGTGTGAGCTCAATTCCTTGCTCCCACACCATCCCGGCTCACCGCCAAGGTGTTGCCTTTCCCGAGTGATCACCGGCCGTAGCTCACGGTGGCAGAAGCCCTCCCAGTGCCGCCGCTGCTCGTCGTCCGACCCACCTCCGGTGACCCCGGCCCTCCTCGTCGTCGCCATCGCCCGCCATGAGCCCGGCATCGCATTTCACCACTCCCGAACCTCGGTGAGCCGCCTGTTCCACCCCGTGCACCCCCTTAGAGGTAAATCACCCTTAAGGGGTGAGATCTGTTGCTAGCCCTACCGCTAGCGGCCAACCCTCTTCCCTGGCTCCCTCGGCGCGTTCGAGCCCCGCTCACGCGGCGCTGAGGTTGAACCATTCTTTTAAATCATCGTGACAGGTGGGCCCCACTGCCGACAATCTGCGCAAGACACGGCACGCCTCCGGGCCCCCTTTGTCGGGGCAGCGAGGCGGCGTGAGCCCGCCGCCGGGACCCACGTGTCAACGCCATGAAAGTCACCGACAGTGGGCCCCAGTGTTAAATTTGTTTAATTTTAGATTTAATTAAACCAAAAGTATTCAAATGTGTATAACTTATTCATTTTAGCTCCAAATTTAGTGAAACCAATTTCTAAATTCATCTAAAATCAAGGGCTACCTAATGAAACCAGAACCAACACTTTTGAAGCTTGTTCAAATTTGTATTGTGTTAATTGATTGTTGTGATGATTTTTATCTAAATTTTCGCGCGTATAAAACATAGCTTCGAGGCTCAAGAAGAGGAAGATGCACTATAGACTCCAACACCCCGAACCCGACCTTTGCATCCAAGGCGAGTCAATGCTTTGATCATTTGAGCCTATGTTTTCAATAAAGTATTTTGGTTTAAGTATTATAATTTGCATGCTTATAATTATGTTGCAATACATGTTAATTTCGGCTTCTAGATATATGCCCATGTTCTCTTGGTTTAGTATATGTCCTTTGCAATACTTTCGGTTATGTGATCCTTGTCACCCTAGTAAAAGTAATAATGCTACAAACTCCTTTGAAACTAAGTCTATAATTATAAATGCATGCTTAGAGTTGTTTAGATAAACAAGGGTGTGAGAGCACCCTAGCATATCTTACAAATTAAAGAAAGCGATGATTAGGCGTCATTGTGATGATGGTGGTTTATGTTGGTATAAGCGTATTTTTCATCCGAAAGAACCCTACATGCTTAATTATCTGGGCGGATGGTTGAGGGTGGGAGTGTTGAATGGTGCCGTGATAGCACAGATTTGTGATAAGTGGTGCCGTGATAGCACAAGGGGATTGTGGTAGAACCGCCAGATAACCATTAAGGACCGAATCTTGTGATGACCTCCACGGTGCAACATGTGCAACCACATCTTTGGCAAAGTGTGGCGGGGCCAACTAATTTGCATGGACTTAGTAAGAGTTGCGTCGGTGTGAACACGGGCGGGTGAGAGATGGCCACATCCTCCAGCGTGATAAGCGCAGAGGGGCTTACGGAAGGGTGGTCGTGCAGGAGGAAGTGGAAACCTTAGCGGTCGTAACTCGCTAGGAACATGCATCGTAAAGGCTCTGTGATAGTCTACTCGACCACATGGCTAAGGAATCATGTGGGGCAATGAGCAGATCTATCTCACGTGGGTAAAGTGTACACACTCAGAGAGTCAAAACTATTCGAATAGCCGTGCCTTACGGTTATAGGCGAACATGGGAACCTAACTAGATATAGTTACATTTGAAAAACTTTGGGGTTGGAAATGAAAAAGTGGAGGCGAGAAAGACCCTTATTTGAGTTGTCACGGTGTCGTCCGGTGGTAATGTAGCGACTATCTGTTGAAGGCATGGTATGAGGAGCGAGATCATGTAATGGTGGATGGTCTACGATTCGATAAAAATAAATGTATATGTCATTGAGTATCATGTTTAAAATTCAACTGGCTAGGTCCTAGGGAATTTTAAGTATAATAGTTCAAAAAGTATATTTCCGCAAAACAAAATAGCTTGAGCCTTCCCTTGTTAAAAGCCTTGCATACTACCTACTGCATTCTGTGTGTTGACTCGCTGAGCACGGTGGTTAGTGTGCTCACTCTGCAATACCAAAAATCCAGTTCGGGAGCTCAAGATCCGTATGCCTACGAGGAAGTGCTGCTGCGAGATGGAGAAGACCACTGGGGGGTAGGACGAATAATCCGCTTAGAACTTTAAGCATTCGACTAAGGTGTGGTTTCATCCAAATGTTACTAGAGTTCTAGTGATATTTGTATGACCACTTTTGCCCTCAGTGTCTGCTTGTGGTTTAAAGGCCTACTTTGTATCTCTTCCATGTTAGACTTTTGTAATGTAAATATTTGGCACCTTGGCCCTATTGTGACAACTGCGCCTTTGTGAAGGCCTAACTTCACTTTTGCAATGTAATATTATTATGGCTTGTTGTGAATTCATGGTATGAAATGATTCAAGAATGTATCATGTGCATTATCTCTTGATCCGGGAATAATGCGAGAAGCCTGCAGATTGGATTGCAAAATGCGGGTCGACAACGACACCGAGACTTCTTGAGCAGTTGCAACGGACCCCGGGCTATCAAGGTGGGAATAATGCCAATCGAGATGGCGCCCAATCACCTCTCGATGGGTGATTTCTAGAAGACCGCCCACCAACCTTTTCTACATCGGTGATCCTCTAGCGGCGAGGACCTGCTCTTGGATGTAGAAAGGAAGCTAAGCAGTGCGGTCACGAAGATAAAGAGAAGGTACTATATGCTTCACATCAGTTACAAGGCCCTACATTGACATGGTGGATCAACTACCAGCGTGTCTGAGTAGCGCAGAAATCACTTGGGAGGAATTTTCAAAGGCCTTGGTAAAGCACATATCCCGATGGAATCATCGAAGCTAAGCGCCGAGAATTTTTAGCGCTTAAACAGGGTGGGAGCACAATAATGGAGTACTTACATCGGTTTAATCACCTTTCAAGATTTTCCCCGGATGACGTCGACAACGAAGATAAGAAGATGGGAAAATTCGAACAAGATTCTGAAGTCATTAAAGTTTCACATTTCTGCTATGAAATTCAAAGACCTACCTGAAATGGTAGATAGCCTTATCAGCTCTGAAGAAGCCAGAAACAAGAAGGAAGACTTTAAGAAATGCAAAGCAATGTACAAACCTTAGTCATCTTCACATGGTGCTCAACGAGGACGGACAATGGGGTCATCCTCATTCCGGCCCCAATCTTATGACGACTTGTGATTTTCAAAAGCTCGATCAAATCGGTCTAGCAAGCCAAGCACCTCGTATTTGTCCATCAAGTGCCCCACGTGTGGTGGCAACCACCTATCCAGGAATTGTCCGCGAAGGACAAACGCATGCTTCCATTGTGGAGAGGTTGTCACTACAGAGACCAGTGTCCCAAGAAGCATTTGCCGTCAGAGGTGGCCAAGACACAAGTCCACAATCGGCGGGAGGTGAAACCACAAGCAGCACCAAGACCGCAAGAGCAGGTTTCCTACAGATAAAACCAGCAGGACCTCAGTCACCAGCCAGCATAGCAAACTAGACAGCTGCAGGCAGAGGTAGAGGCCGCTCAAGACCTACCTTTCATTTCAAAGAGTTTTGCCTCAAGAAATCAGTTGCCATATGTTTCCTTGCCAAAACCTTATGTAGTCCAAACCCTTGGGATTAGAATGGAGTCCCATATCGGGTGTGGTGGACTTACTGTAAAAATACAAGGGATAGATTTTAAGGCAGACTTGTTGCAGTTAGACATAACAGGACTAGAGGCCATTCTGGGTATGAATTGGTTAGCCAAGAATAAAGGCCAGGTAGACTGTGAGTCCAAGACAGTCATGTTAGTCGGCCCGAAGGTCGGTCGTAGTGGTAAAACAGATCGAGAGGCGATAAGGAAAACCAAAGCGTGTACTCAATGCCTTCGGCGGTTACACTTAATCAAGTGCCGGTGGTGCATGAGTACCGATGTATTTCGGAAGAGTTGCGAAAGACCACCTGACAGACAAATAGAACTTGCCATAGAACTGATTCCAGGCACCAAGCCAATCGCCAAGTATCAGTACAGGATGTCAGCAAGTGAATTAAAAGAACTCAAGAGACAACTGGATGAACTACAAGAGAAAGAGTTTATTCGACCAAGTATTTCTTCTTGGTCAGCCCTAGTCCTATTTGTGAAGAAGAGTGGAGAATTGAGAATGTGTGTTGATTATCGAGGACTGAATGCTGTCACAATCAAGAATAAGTATCCATTACCAAGGATTGATGACTTGTTCGACCAACTTAGAGGAGCTAAAGTATTTTCCAAGATCGATCTACGTTCGAGTTACCACCGACTCAAGATCCGAAAACAAGATCGAGAGAAGCGACTTTCACAACGGATATGGATTGTTTGAATTCACGGTTGTGCCATTTGGTCTTACCAATGCGCCAGCGTATTTCACGAACCTTATGAACCTGGTGCATATGGATCAACTGGACCGATTCGTGATAGTCTTTATAGATGACATCTTAATTGACTCCAAAAGCGAAGAAGAACACCAGCAACATTTGCATATGGCATTATCCAGGCTAAGAGAACATCAATTATATGCCAAATTTGAAAAGTGTAGTTTCTGGTTAAAAGAAGTAGCTTTGTTGGGTCACATCATTTCGTAAGAAGGGTCAAAGTTGATCCGAGAGAAGATCGCAGCGATCATGGAGTGGAACCGACCCAAGACGATGACTAAAGTGAGAAGTTTTCTTGGATTGGCGGTTATTATCGCGATTCATAGAAGGATTCTCAAAATCTCCGTCCACTCACTTAGCCATTGAAGAAAGACAAGCCATTCACTTGGGCGGATGCACGTGAAGAGAGCTTTCAAATCTTGAAGACCAAGTTAACAACAACGCCAGTTTTGATTCTGCCAAACCCAGAAAAAGAATTCCAGATTTATTGTGATGCCTCGAAATAGGGTTTGGGATGCGTGCTAATGCAAGATAGAAGGGTTGTTGCTTATGCATCCAGACAGTTGAAGCCGCATGAAGAGAACTATCCAACGCACAATTTGGAACTAACAGCCGTAGTACATTCTCTCAAAATTTGGAGACACTACCTGCTAGGAAATCGTTATAAATATTTTCGACCATAAGAGCTTGAAATACCTCTTCACTCGGCGAAATTGAACATGAGGCGCAAGAAGGTTGGAATTAATCAAGGACTATGATGTGGATCTTCAGTACCACCCGGGCAAAGCAAACGTGGTTGCTGATACCCTTAGCTGAAAAACTCGTCAAAAACAAAGCCAAGGCAGCCAAATATCCTTTAGAATTGCAAAAAGATATACAGCGACTAAACTTAATCATATCAGAACAAGGTGATGAGGCAGCACTAGAAATTCAACCCCTGCTGACAGATCAAATCAAGGCAGCACAAGAAGAAGATGAAGAAATTCGGGGACTTAAGAAGAAGATTCAAGAAGAAGGGTTGACAGATTATGCAATAGACGAACATGGGATTCTCGTTTTCCGTGGTCGCTATTGCATCTAACTAAGAAAGAGTTAAGAGAATTGATCCTAGTGAGGCTCACTCCTCTCAATTCTCAATTCATCCAGAGGTACCAAGATGTACCAAGACACGAAAAAGAGATATTGGTGGAGCATAATGAAGAAAGAAGTGGCGAATACGTGGCAAAATGCGATGTCGTCAGCAAATCAAAATAGATCACCAGAAACCCTCAGGATTATTACAACCCTTACCAATTCCTGAATGGATATGGGACAGTATCGGTATGGACTTCATCACCGGACTTCCTAAAATTCGTGAAGGCTATGACGCTATCTGGGTCATTGTTGATAGATTAACCAAGGTAGCTCATTTCCTCCCAATCAAGCAAACTTATGGGAAGGATAAACTCGTGAATCAGATTCGACAAAGATTGTGACGCTCCATGGAGTCCCAAAAGATTTGAGAGACCATGTGGAGGTCATCCGTTGTGTATGATGAGTAATTGACATCGTTCGAAAATCGAGTTTGAGTCGGTTGGTTCGTACCTGGGCGTTGCGTGGCGTAACGGGCTCGGTCGGACTTGGTCGAACCTAGTCGTATGGGTTTAGGTTGCATATTCTGATGACTCGAATATGACCGAGCCCGTTACACCACGCAACGTCTAGGTCCAAACCAACCGAGTCAAACTCGACTTTTGAGAAACAGATGTCAATTACTCATCACTCACAATGGGATGACCTCCACATGGTCTCAATCTCCCTTGATGAGTATATTGACAAACACGAAAAAGCACAAAGTTGAGTTTGCAAAGTCTAACATGGTCCATAAGAGCAAGAGTGAAGCTAATGACCATGTCGACAGAAGGAGCAAAAGAAAGAACAAGTTTTCCTCAAAGCTCCCAAGTGGCTACCACTATTCTCCCCCTTTTGGCAATAAACCCATCAAGAAAGACAGAAGGAGAAAAAGTCATGAAAATGGATGAAATGGCTGGTTTGATCATTTTAAGTATGTAGAGCCATGAGAATTATCCAAAATGACCATTATGTATTACATTAAGCCATAACATACATGAATGCTACAAAGATCAAGACTAAGTATGTAAAGTGAAGCTAAGCAACATAAGGTATAATCTGAATTTTAATTGAAGTGCTTAGCAAGTAAAGTCAAACAAGATTTTAGTCTAGCTAATGACATCCACAAATGATGCAAGCCATGTCAATAAACTAAATGTAATCAAGAAGCTAGTGTTGAGCAAACTAGAGTGCTATTTGTTCAAGAATGATCTGAGTTGTTGGAGTACATTGAACATTTTTAGCAATTGAGCACATTTGACATTTTCTTTGGAAATCATATGATTGTTGCCAACCATTCTTTTTGTTATTTTGTCATGTGCTAGACCTCAAGCCTTATGCGATCACTTCAAGCAATGAGCTCAAGAAGATGATCTTGGTCATCCAAATCTCCCGAGTTCATGCCTTGTGCAATGGCAAGCCGTCTCATGAGAAAGAATTGGTGAGATCGGTTTTTCGCACAAAGAGACCTTTTACTTTTAATAGATTGTACTAACTTATGTGTCATCAAGAAACTATATAGCTCAATCTATTGCTCAACTAAGATTCAAGACTCAACTCAGCCTATTTGACATGGCAAGAATCATAAAAGATAATACAAAGTCGACTAGTCTCAAATATGAACATGACATGAATTAGGTCAAATTTAGCAATTTAATTAACCTATCATGGCAAAGACTTGACTACACATATAAAGTCATGATCAAATTAACAATGGAGCATAAGTCATGGCAGAATGTATTATAATGAAAACATGTCATGAAAGGATAATAATCAAGGCTCCATTAAGTTATGTTACAAATACAAAGAAGAACATCGACTCCTTTTAACAATTGATGCAACTTTCAGTTCAAGTTGAGTTATGTCATCATTAAAATCTAAAAGTTCCCAAAAGAACTCCCCCTGAACCAAAGCAATAAAAATCAAGAGCTGGCAAATGAATCAAGAAAACAGGCAGTCCTTAAAGCATAGATAAGATAGAGAATACTAATGACTCAGACTAACTCTTATCTACCCCATATGACTCGGGACAACGGTGTCGAGAAAAAACACACACTAGAGAGCAAACACGTACCACCTCTGCAGGGTGGCCCAACCTTCGCTAGAACCTACAAGAAGTGAGTGAGCTCAACCTAGTGAGATAAGAAACAGCTATCCCGAAGCACAAGATAAGAGTAAGGCGTCTAAGCACTCGACAAGAGACACACTCTAACCTATCTTTGGAAGGACTAAACCCAATGCACCCACAAATGCGGTGCAATAGAAAGGAGACGAAGCATAAATAATATGATAAAGCGATAAAGCCCAAAGCTCCCCTCACAATAGTCCGTGAGGACAAACCACCCAAGCTCTCCCAGGTGAAAACCTCGAGTGTCCGGAGGCTTGGTGAAGATATCGACCGGTGGTGGTCACTCTCTGGCTGAAGCACGATGTCACCCTTCTCTACATGGTCTCAAGAAAATGATATCGATATCGATGTGCTTGGTCCGAGAGTCTTGCACTGGGTTCTTAGCAATGCTAATCGCAGACGTGTTATCGCAAAAGAGCGGAACACGGTCGATAGCAACCCAAAGTCCCGCAGTCGAGACCATCCAAAGCACTTGGCTCTGACAATCGGTGCGACAACGTACTCGGCCTCTGCGGTGGACTATGCAACACCGGGCCGCCTCGAAGACCAAGAAACGAGAGAAGTGCAAATGAACTAGCAGTGCCGAAGTGCTCTTCCTATCTATCCTCTGACCAAGAAAGTCGCATCCGAATAGGCTCTAAGGGATAGACAAGATGAGGAAGAGTACCGATACCATAGTCAATGGTAGCTCGAAGATCTGAAAGATGCGCTTCACTTTTGGCGGTGAGATCTGTGAGAGAAGCTCAAACCGGGCACAAAGACACACAGAGAAGTGTATGTCGGTCTTGAGGCGATGAGTACAAGAGAGAGCCAATCATACTTGAACTCTTTTTGATCAAGCGGCTCGCCGTCCTCATACGGGTCAAGAACGGCTATAGAAGCCATCGGAGTCGACACCGGCTTTCCATCACCCATGTCAAATCGTCTCAGGAGGTCTCGAGTGTACTTGCCTTGATGCAAGAAGGTTCCCTCCCGAGTCTGCTTGATCTGGAAGCCAAGGAAGAATGTCAACTCACCCATCATGCTCATCTCAAACTCGGTGCTCATGACATCAAGAACTGTGAAACTAGAGCATGGGAAGAGCCGCCAAAGATGATGTCATCAAAATAAATTTGACGACGGAAGGTCATTGCCAAGCCGGCGAATGAACAAGGTCTTGTCAACTTTACCCATCTCAAAATCATGTCTCAATAGATAGGACTTAAGCCTCTCATACCAAGCTCTAGGGGCTTGCTTAAGTCCATACAACGCTTTGGAAAGCTTGAAGACATGACTAGGGTATTTGGGGTTCTCGAAACACGGAGGTCATCGACATAGACTTCTTCCTCAATGAAGCCATTGAGAAAGGCACTCTGACGTCCATCGGTAAAGCTTGAAACCCTTAGAAGCTGCAAAGGCAAGCGAATTCTAATGGCCTCAAGGCGAGCTACGAGGGCAAGGTCTCCTCGAAATCCGACCCTCAACACAGGGAGTACCCACGAGCAACCGTCTAGCCTTGTTTGAATGACTACCCCATCCTCACTTTGCTTATTCTTGAACACCCATTTGGTTCCAATGATATTGTGATCTCGACGGGCTCAACAAGCGTCGGACCTTGTTTCTCTCGAAACTCTCTAGCTCCTCATGCATGGCATTGACCCAAGACTCATCGAGAGAGCATGATAAATGTCTTTGGGCTCGAAGGAAGCTCTGAAGGCAGAGTGGAGACAGAAAAATGACACGCCAAACTTGGAGCGTGTGACTCGCTCAAATAGGTCTCCAATCATCTGCTCAGAAGGATGAGATTTTTGAATGTGTCTTGGAGGTCCAAGATGAGATGAAGAAGTGGCCTCTACCTCGTGATCTGACGGGGTAGGAACAGAGCCACTAGCTCCAGAGGAAGCTATAGGCATGGGCTGATCGCCTTGAGGTGCGGTGGAAGAAGGCACCTCAAGGGGTGGATGAGGGACTGGATCAGGTAGACAACCCTCGTCTCCATCGTCCTCATCATCCACGAAGATGGTCTCGGATGCTCTAAAGAACACGAGATGTCGGGCCTAGTCCCTGACCGCCTCATCGAACGTCACCTCACAGGTTTCTACCATTTTACTAGACTCGCAGTTCCAGACCCTATAGGCCCACGAGGAAGTCGAGTAGCCTAGAAAGAGTCCATCACGAGATCGTGACTCGAACTTATCTAGGTTTCCGGACTTCAGAATAAAGCACTTGCAACCAAACACACGAAAATGAGAAACATTGGGCTTTCGCCCGTATCTCAACTCGTAAGAAGTGCGGTGCAAGTGTGCTCGAAGAAAACTACTGTTGAAACATGGCACGCGGTGGCTATAGCTTCACCAAAACTTCCAGCGGTGTAGAGTACTCATCAAGCATCGTCACGGCCATCTCGACCAAGGTACGGTTCTTCCTCTCCACAACACCATTCTCATGGGGGCGTATGGAGAAGAGGCGGTGTTCTACACTGTCTCACCACAGAAACTCTCAAAGTAGGAATTTTTGAACTCCGTGCCATTGTCACTACGGATCGCTCGTAAGGCACCTGGAAGTTCAGCGAAAGCCTCTTGAAAAGACCTCGGAAAAGTGTAAACGTCTCATCCTTGAGGCCAAGAAAACACCCAAGAATACCTCGAGAAGTCATCGACCACGACAAGAACATACCACTTCCCTCCTGCAGATCGCACTCAGCCGGTCATTGTGTCCATGTGGGCAACTGTCACGGTGCATCGGTCATAGTAATCGTGACCGGAGGATGAGAAGCGGTAACCATCTTACCGTCTTGGCATGGGCGCAAACAAGATCATTGACCATCTTGAGTTTCGCACCACGAATGAGATCGTGGCGCTAACTTCGAGTCAAATGGTCAAATCCAATATGACCAAGTCTCCTATGCGGAAGGAACGCGGACTCGAAGCAAGCAAACAACGGAGAGGACCACCGGAAGACTCGGAAAAATCAGCACGAAAGATCCTCCCAAAATGAGAATCCATAAACCGGACTACAGAAGAATCAAGAATTTTGCGGTTGTTTTCTTAAAGCTCACCTCGAAATCGTCATCGGTGGTGAGAGACGAAAGCAAATTATCTGCACTTACTAACCAAGGCAACATCTTTCAAAATAAATGAATCATTAATGCACACTGCACCTTTGGCGATGGCCCGGATGAAGCATCTCCAAAGGTGATCATCTCATCACACGAGCACGGCAAGGGAAGAAAACCAGCGGAATCTCCGGTCATGTGTCGTGAACACCCGAGTCTCGAGCCAAACATTTCCTTCCACCTTGTGAACCCGAGTCAACAAGAGATTAAAGTCTCGATCTGGGGTAAATCAACAAAGATTTTGGCACCCAATCTTGAGTAACACGTCGGCGAGATGAAGTAGTCAAGCACGATGACCTCTATCTACCCTCGCCTCCGTCGCTCAAAGCGCGAAGATGCGTGGCGGACACAGTCATTCTTTGGGTCCGGCGCTACGGACGAGCGAGTCTGCACCAGCAGTCGATCACGCCGCGGTAGGCATCTCGATGGGAAAGCGAGATCTACCCTCGGGACGGCCAAGTCACGACCAGAGGGAGCATGAGGACGAAAAATAGAAGACTCGGAAAACCAAGTCCTCGGTCTGCCCAAAGATACCAACAAGAGCAAACCTAGACCTCGTGTTGGTCTTAGGTGCACTCAAGGTGCAGGGCTGACCACAATACGCCTAAGAGACTCAACACGGTCTCTTGGCGCGATCTTGGCGCTTGAAGCAATGGTCAAACAAATGCCCATCCTTCGGCGGAAGGTGCAATGATACCCTTACGAGGGGCGAAGCTGCGGTGAAATCACCTTGTCGTCGAAATCCCTTAGACAAAGCCGCCGATTTAAATTGAACTTTCTTGTTCTTGGGCTTGAACTCAATCACACCTGTGACTACGGTGCGAGCACGACAGGTGGATGTTTCCTCACATCCTTACGGAGATCATATCCTAGACCTTGTTTGAACTTGCAAATCTTTGATTGGTCTAGAATAAGATTGAGATTCTTCTTGCCTCCTACAAATTTCTCGAGAGTGTTCATAAGGTACTGACACTCCCGAAAGAGAGAGGTGCAAGAAGAGCAAGGAAAGCTTCTTAGCCTAACTTAAGAAAAGCTTCATTTAGTTGGTCATAGGAGGGACATACCTCGTCGGAGTCGGAGTAGAGGTCGTTGTCGTGATCTCGCCCTCGAGGGCCATGAAGCACATGCTTGGGATAAGTCGTCGCCGCTCTTGGGATCTTGGTCACCCGTCCGTCGTCGTCCTCCATCCCTCCACCTCGGCGAGGTCGAGGTCGTCGGCGGCGAGGACGCGTGGAAGAGCTTCTTAGCCTTCCCAAAGTCGCGAACGTCTTCTTGCCTTGTGTCCGAGTGGGGGCTTCTTGTTGCGGTTCATGTCGGAGTAGTCGTTCTTGCCCGAACCGTAGTAGTCTCCTTGCCCTTCCCGGCTTGGGGCGGTTTGCTCGAGTGTGGTTGGAGCCACCACACTCAAAGCAAATCACTGGTTCTCTTCTTTTCCGTCCCTCCTCCTCTTGTAAGCATGGGTGAACTTCCGAGCTAGGAGGGCGGTTGATCATCCTCTAGCTGCTCTAGCGATCATCGATTCGTCCACGAGAGCAGCTAGGGAGAACCGTAAAGAGAATCGGCGGAAGAACCGAGCCGAAGTGGGATCGGTGACTAGTGCCATCGATGAGACTTGACCGACGAGAGACTATGTCAATCTCGTGAGTCTTGAGGCGCGAGTAAAGCACGTCAAGAGTCGGGGTCGAGAGGTCGTGGTGTCCTTGATAGTAGTCACCTTCATCTCCCAAACCCGAAGATCGAGTGCGAGAAAGAATTTGTCGGCGTTATCCGAGTCGGAGTATGTGAGACCGATGGCTCGGAGGTTGCTCAAAATCTTGTGAAAGCGAGAAAAGCACTCGTCAAGGGACTCACCGACAAGCATCTCGAATTTCTTTGTATTCACGCTTGAATCGGTCTTGTCGCACCGTCTTTATTTGGGTGGTGCCCTCATGGTAAGCATTGAGGTCACCCAAATATCGAAAACCGACGTCGGTGAGAGATGCGATAAAATTAAACCTGCTCAATCCACGAATGATGATGTTCCTCGCCCTTGCGTTTGCCTCAACATCGACCATATTCCGGCATTGATGTTCTCATCGGCGGGAACAACAAAGCGGACTTTGACCTTCGCGGATGGCGTAGCCACGAGCACGGATGTAGGTCTCCATCCGACTCTTCGAATGGAAAATCCATCCCATCGAAGATCGGGGCTTGGTCGAGTACTTGTCCGTCGCCATGGCTCTTGAGACCGGTTAAAGATCTATCGAGAAGAGCTAACCGGCTCGATACCAATTATAGGACGAAATGGCGACGGAGGGGTGAATGTCGCTCTCTTTTAAAATCGCCCCAGAATTAGTACCTTTGTTTTCAAAAGATGCAAAACAAAGCACCTCACGAAAATTAAAATTAATCTTGCTGAAATTTGGAGCATGTGACCTTTGAAAAATTCAGCATAAATCGAAAGTAGTCGATAAAAGTTCATTGAAAATATTGCCGTTTGATCTACATGCAAAATCGTCAAAGATCGGAAAGAAATAAAAGAAAGACAACTAAAGAGCAGCTAGTGCAAGCTTGCCGAGAGGGAGAGAGAGAGAGAGAGAGAGAGAGAGAGAGAGAGAGAGAGAGAGAGAGAGAGAGAGAGAGAGAGATAAACTCGAGACAGAAGAGCCGAACTCAAAATGATTTCAGATGAGAGTAAACTGAAGCAAAGTTGAGACCAAAACTGAAAAGACAAAGGTACTTGCTGCCAAACCAAACAAAGAAAAAGATAAAGCTGCTAGCAGCCGAAAGTAGCTGTTTTTGCTGCAGAACTGCTGCCCTCTCCAGACCAAATAAAAGATCAACACTGGACTTAAAAACCAAGAACCGAAACTAACTGGCAGATTATCTATTGAGACCAAACTGATAACAAGAGAAACTGCTAGCTGAAAGAGACAGCGAGAGACAGTGAAGGTAACAGTATAGTAAATCAAGAAGAAGAAGGGCTGTCCTCTGAAGATTTGGACAGAAAAACGAACAAAGTATAAACTACTTCTGCTGCCGAAAGACTGGAGAAACCTGCCGATTACAAACTAAACGAATTCGGGACTGCTCAAGAAACAGAGAGAACAGATAGAGGAAAGAACAACTGAAGCAGCCAGCAAGAAAGCACAAAACCGAGGATGAGAGTATATGTTCGGCTGTGGACAATTTGAACGAATTTTAGTGTAGTAATCACTGTTCACAGCTGAAAATGAAGTTCTTGCCAAAACGAGGAGATCAACAAAGGGAATAGAGCAAAAATCAAAACAAAAAGGGAAAACCCAAATCACATCATCTCAGAAAAGAAGAGATCATTCCAAATCAAACAAGGATTACAGATGAGTCCCCATACGCATGGACATTAGAACCATAGGAATGATTACAAGACTCTCAAACCATCCTCTCCCACTCCATCCTCAAGAACACCAAGAACCCTCTCTAGTTCTTGGGAGGAACACACACAATGAGGATGAATGAACACTAAAAACACCTGTGATCCTCAAGGGGGTATGCAGCCCCCAACACCTATTTATAGCCCTTGGCTAACGGGTCTCCAACCCGTTACGCCGACTAAACCCTAACGGAACCGTCTCCCACTTGTGCAGCCTTGCGAAATTCCCGTTTCGCCCTCCCCGCACCTTCCGGAAACTTCCGCTCCTTGCCTCCCACGCTCGCAACCACCTCGAGTCCACGTCGTCTTGACACATCCCGGCCGTTCGACCTCGGCGCCACTGCGCCTAGTCCGGTCCACCGTGTCTCGCCACGACTCCGCCTCGACGTCCTGCAGATAGCACAGACAAGAAACATATCAAATAGCACCGTTCGATACATGAAAGCATAATAACATCAACAAACCTGTCGAATCATCAGAACATGCATACTAATCCTATTGACCAGGTTTGACCAAGTCCGACCGAGCCCGTTACACCACGCAACGTCTAGGTCCGAACCAACCGACTCAAACTCGACTTTTGAGAAACAGATGTCAATTACTCATCACTCACAATGGGATGACCTCCACATGGTCTCTCACATTTCGGTCCTACAATTGGTATCAGAGCCGGTTAGCTCCTTTCTATAGATCTTAAGCAGTGCATGAGCCATGGCGACGGACAAGCACTCGACCAAGCCCCGATCTTGATGGGATGGACTATCCCTTCGGAAGAGTGGGATGGAGACCTACATCCGAGCTCGTGGATCGCCATCCGGCGAAGGTCAAGGTTCGGTTTGTTTGTTCTGCCGATGAGGACGTCCAATGCCTAAACATGGGCGGCGTTGAGGCAAGCGCTAAGGCAAGGAACATCATAACCCGGGGCACGAGTCGTAGTGACTTTGACCGCATATCTCATCTTCCATCCACGTTCGATATTTGGGCGACCCTCAATGCTTACCATGAGGGCACCACTCAAATAAAGACCGTGCGACAGGACCAGTTCAAGCGAGATTACAACAAGTTTGAAATACTCGCTGGCGAGTCCCTTGATGAGTGTTTTGCGCGTTTTCACAAGATCTTGAGCAACCTCCGAGCGGTCGGTCTCACGTACCCCGACTCGGACAACGCTCGTCAGATGCTCACTGCACTCGATCTGCGTATTTGGGAGATGAAAGTGACCACCATCAAAGACACAACAGGCCTCTCGACCACGACTCTTGGCGCGTTGTACTCGCCTCAAGACTCACGAGATTGACGTTGTCTCTCGTGGAGTCGAAGTCACGATCGATGGCCTTGGTCACCGATCCGTTTCTTCTTGGGCCCCTCTTCCGATTCGATTGGCGGTTTCTCGCTTCTTGCTCTCGTGACGTGGCGATGATCGCTTAGAGCGACTGCGGATGATCGATTAGCTCTCCTTGCTGCAAATTTTCTCATGCTTACAAGAGAAGGAGGGACGGAAGAGAGGAGGACACGTGATTTGCTTGAGTGTGGTGGCCCCAACCACATTCGAGCAACCGCCCCAAGGCGGAGAAGGGCAAGAACGACTACAGATTCGGGCAAGAACGACTACACCGATAAGAACCGCAACAAGAAGCCTCCAGCTCAGACGCAAGGCAAGAAGAAGTTCCACGACTTTGGGAAGGCCAAGAAGCTTTTCCACCGCGTCCTCGCCGCCTTCGACGACCTCGACCTCACCGAGGTGGAGGGATGGAGCGACGACGACGGACGGGTGATCAAGACCCCAAGGCGGACGACGACTTCTCGGCATGTGCTTCATGGCCCTTGAGGCGAGATCGTGACAGCGAGTTGTACCGACTCGGACGGTATGCCCCACCTATGACCAGCTCAATCATGCTTTTCTTAAGCTAGGTGGATTTCATGCTAGAGCTAAGGCTAGGTGTCTTGAGTTAGAGAAGGAAGTAGCTAGATTGTCACAGAGCTTACTTCACTATATATCTCTCCCTCCGTGACGAATGTGATACATGCTGTGTCTTGTTAGGAGATATGGAGAAACTAAGGACCTCGCATGATAGTCTGTCCTCGGAACTTGACATAGTTAAGGTGGAGAACATTAGTCTTCTTGCTGAGCTTGAGATGAGTAGGGTAGTTCCTGTTTCATCTACTACTGTTGAGACTATTTCTTGCACCTCATGTGAGGATAAGGACAATGCTTTTAGAGGTCTTTACACTATGCTCCTTGATCTGCCCGAATCTTGTGAAAGTTGCAATAATTTAAAGATGAACTTAAAAAAGGCAGATCACAAAATTGCTGAATTGTGTGCTTCCCTGTTAGAGCCTATTGTTTCTTGTACCAACTGTCCTAAATTAACCTTTGAGCTTGAATTGGTTTCTAAGCAATTTCAAGAGATGGTTGATCATAACAAGAAAATGGCTCAATTTGCTACTAAGGATCCTGTTAGCTCACCATGCAATAGTTGTAATAAACTAAAATCTGAATTGATTGCATTGGATGAAAAATCACATCCTTCTTGTGCTTTCTGTGCTGAAGTGTTGGAAAAGGATAAGGACAAGGTAGAGACGTTTAGGAAGAGTTACGAGAACCAAATGGCTAGGATTAGGGCTCCCCACATGTGTCTGCGAAGCCCTCAAGGTTGAGGTGGCCGTGCATAAGGAGAAATATGCACGTGCTATTCGCTCTTCTACTATTGGTTCTTCTCCTTCCTCTCCTCCTCTTGCTCTTCTTCTTCTCCTTGCTCTTCTTGCACCTCTCTTTTTTGGGAGTGTCAGTATCTTATGAACACTCTCGAGAAATTTGTAGGAGGCAAGAAAAAACTTAATCTTATTTTAGACCAATCAAAATTTGCAAGTTCAATCAGGGTCTAGAATATGATTTCCGTGAGGATGTGAGGAAGCATTCACCGTGGTGCTCGGACCCATAGCGCAGTGTGATTGAGTTCAAGCCCAAGAACAAGAATGTTCAATTTAAATCGGGGCTTTGTCCAAAGTTTTCGGCGACAAGGTGATTTCACCTACGACTTCGGCCTCTCGGGCGAAGCCATCTCATGCTACTTTAGCTTCTCAGAAGGCGAAGTATCATTGCACCTTCTGTCAGAAGGATGGACATTTGATTGACCATTGCCTCAAGCGCGCCAAGATCGCGTGAAGAGACCGTGTTGAGTCTCTTAGGCATATTCAGGGTCAGCCCCAGACCTTGAGTGCACCTAAGACCAACACGAGGTCTAGACTTGCTACTGTTGGTAGCTTTGGGCAGCATCGATGACTTGGTTCTTCCGAGTTTTCTGTTTTTCGTCCTCATGCTCCCTCTGGTCATGACTTCCGTCGTTTTGAGGGTAGATCTCGCTTTCCCCGTCGAGATGCCTACCCACGGCGTGATCAGCATGCTGCCGGTGCTCCGACTCGCTCTTCTGTAGCAGTGGGACCCAGCAACAGCTTCAGGTCTGCACACAGACCTTCTACTTCTTTGGTTGACGAGGCGTGGGGTAGATGAGGTCGGTCGTGCTTGACTACTTCATCTCGCTCGGCGTGTTACTCAAGATTGGGTGCCAAAATCACTCTTGATTTACCCCGTCTTGAGACTTTACTCTCTGTTAGCGACCACGATCTCATTTGTGGTCTGCGAAACTCAAGATGGTCAAAGATCTTATTTGCACTCCATGCTTAAGCGGCAAGATGGTTGCCGCTTCTCATCCTCCCACCACATTACTATGACCGATGCACCGACATTGCTCCAAATGGATACGGTTGGACCGGCTCGAGTGCGATCGGCGGAGGAAGTGGTATGTTCTTGTCGTGGTCGATGACTTCTCGAGGTATTCTTGGATGTTTTCTTGGCCTCGAAGGATGAGGCGTTTACACATTTCCGAGGTCTTTTCAAGAGGCTTTACATTGAGCTTCCGGGTGCCTTACGAGCGATCCGCAAAGTGACAACGACACGGAGTTCAAAATTCCTACTTGAGAGTTTCGTGATGAGGCGGTGTAGAGCACCGGTTCTCTTCTCCACCGTCCACACGAGAATGGCGTCGTGGAGAGGAAGAACCGTACCTTGGTCGAGATGGCGGGACGATGCTCGATGAATACTCTACACCGCGGAAGTTTTGGGTGAGGCTATAGCCACCGCGTGCCATGTTTGAATAGAGTTTTCTCGGGGCACACTTGCACCGCACTTCTTATGAGTTGAGATATGGGCATAAACCCGGTGTTTCTCATTTCGTGTGTTTGGTTGCAAGTGCTTTATTTTGAAATACGGAAACCTAGATAAGTTCGAGTCACGCTCTTGTGATGGGATCTTTCTAGGCTACTCGACTTCTTGGCGGGCCTATAAGTGCAGGCTGCAGTCTAGTAAAATGTTATAAACACGTGAGGTGACTAGGCCCGATATCTCGGGTTCTCTAGAGCGATCCGAGACCATCTTTGTGGATGATGAGGATGATGGAGACGAGGGTTGTCTACCTGATCCAGTCCCTCATCCACCCCTTGAGGGCTTCAAGCTTTACCAGATGGACGTCAAGAGTGCCTTTCTCAATGGCTTCATTGAGGAAGAAGTCTATGTCAGACAGCCTCCAGGTTTCGAGAACCCCAAATACCCTAGTCATGTCTACAAGCTTTCCAAAGTGTTGTATGGACTTAAGCAGGCCCCTAGAGCTTGGTATGAGAGGCTTAAGTCCTACCTATTGAGACATGATTTCGAGATGGGTAAAGTTGACAAGACCTTGTTCATTCGCGGCTTAGCAATGACCTTCGCCCAAATTTATGTCGATGACATTATATTTGGCGGCTCTTCTCATGCTCTAGTTTCACAGTTCTCGGATGTCATGAGCACCTAGTTTGAGATGAGTATGATGGGTGAGTTGACTTTCTTCCTTGGCTTCCAAATCAAGCAGACTCAGGAGGGTACCTTCTTGCATCAAGGCAAGTACACTCAAGACCTCCCGAGGCAGCTCGACATGAGTGACGGTAAGCCAATGTCAACTCCTATGGCTTCTACAGTCGTACTAGACCCAGATGAGGACGGCGAGCCAGTTGATCAAAAGGAGTTGAGTATGATTGACTCTCTTGTACCTCAACGCCTCGAGACCGACATACACTTTTCTATGTGTCTATGTGCTCGGTTTGAGCTTCTCCTCGCGTGTCTCACCGCCAAAGCGGTGAAGCGCATCTTCGGTACCTTGAGCTACCATTGACTATGGTATCGGTACTCTTCCTCCTCTGTCTATCTCTTAGAGCCTTCTCGATGCGACTTTGCCTACTGTAGGATAGATAGGAAGAGCACTTCGGCACTGCCAGTTCATTGGCACTTCTCTCGTTTCCTGGTCCTCGAGGAAGCAGTCCAGTGTTGCACAGTCCACTGCAGAGGCCGAGTACGTTGCTGCAGCCAGTTGTTGTAGCCAGGTGCTTTGGATGGTCTCAACTCTGCGGGATTTTGGGTTAGCTATCGACCGTGTTCCGCTCTTTTGCGATAACACGTCTGCGATTAGCATTGCTAAGAACCCAGTGCAGCATTCTCGGACCAAGCACATTGATATTCGATATCACTTCCTTGAGACCATGTAGAGAAGGGTGACATTGTGCTTCAATTGTGGAGAGTGACCACGGTGGTGATATCTTCACCAAGCCTCCGGACAGACTCGAGGTTTTCATTTCTGCGGGAGAGCTTGGGGTGATTTGTCCTTACGGACTGTTGTGTGGGGGAGCTTTGGGCTTTACTGCTTTATCATATTCTTTATGCTTCTGTATCCTTACTATTGCAACGCATCTGCGGGTGCATTGGGGTTTAGTCCTTCCAGCATAGGTTAGAGTGGTTCTTTTGTCTAGTTGCTTAGACTTCTTACTCTTATCTTATGCTTTCAGGTTGCTCTATTAGCTGTTTCTTATGTCACTAGATTGAGCTCACTCACTTCTTGCGATCTAGCGGTCGGGCCACCTCTGGGAGGCAGTGCGTGTTTGCTCTCTAGTGTGTGTTTTACTGTCGGTTATTAGTCACAGGTCATATGGGGTAGATGAGAGTCATCGAGCCATAATATCCTCTATATCTTATCTATGCTTTAAGGATCTCTGCTTTCTTTGCCGACTTCTCGTTTTATTGCTTTGGTTCAGGGGGAGTTCATTTGGGAGCTTCTGAAATGTAATATTGACTTAACTCAACTTGAACTAAAAGTTGCATCACATGTTGAGGGGGAGCTGGATTTTTCTGCATTACTTTCTGCATTGAGCCTTGATTATTATCCGGTTATGACATGTTTACAATGCTTTACATCTTGCCATGACTTATGCTCATTTGCTATATTTATCATGACTTCATATGTGTAAACTAGCTTGTGCCATGATAAGTTAATTAAACTTGCTCAATTTGAACTAAAACTTGTCATGTTAGCACTCGAGATTAGTCTTTCTTGAGCTATCCTTTTATGATCCATTCTATGTCTAGTAGGCTGAGTTGAGCGTTGAATCTCTATTGAGCCTTAGTTTGAGCTGTTTTAAGTCTCGTGATGATGCATAAGCTAGTACAATCTTTTAAAAAGCAAAAAGATCTCTTTTGTGCGAAAAAACTGATTTCACCAATTCTTTCTCATGAGACGGCTTGCCATTGCACTAGGCATGAACTCAGGGGGAGTTTTGGATGACCTAGACTATCTTCTTAAGCTTCTTGCTTGGAGTAGTCGCATAAGGCTTGAGATCTAGCACATGATAAAAATATTGGTTGGAAACGACCATAAGTTTCAAAAGAAAATATGTCATTTGTGCTCAATTTGCTTAAGCTACTAAAAGAACCAAGTACTTGAACAAATGTTTCACTCTTGAGCATATAGCACTCTACTTGGACTCAATATTAGCTTCTTGGCTCCGCTTAGCTTAATTGACATGGCTTGCATCATCCTTGGATGTCTCTAGCTAGACTTTGCTTATTGATGATTTGACTTGCTCACAAATTGCACTACATTTCAGATTGTCATCTCTTTGGTTTAGCTGGCATATACATATCTTGTTATGATCTAGATAGCATATTTATGTGTTATGGCTTGATGTAATCTTTATGGTCATTTTGGATAATCCTCATGGCTCTAAATGCTTAGAATAAACAAACTTCAGCCATCTTATCCATTTTCATGACTTTTTCTCCTTCTTGCATTCTTGATGTGTTTATTGCCAAAAAGGGGAGAGAATATTAAAAAAAAAGTCTTTTGGGAATCTAGAGCTTGGAGAACAATTTACTCTTTCTTGAATTGCTCTAGTGATTCCTTCTGTCGACATGATCATGAGTTTCAATTCTTTCTTTGGACCATGTTGGACTCTTCAAACTCAACTTCATGTTTTTTTCTGGGTTTGTCAATATACTCATCAAGGGGGAGATTGAGAGACCATGTGGAGGTCATCCCGTTGTGTATGATGAGTAATTGACATCGTTTACGAAAAGTCGAGTTTGAGTCGGTTGGTTCGTACCTAGACGTTGCGTGGCGTAACGGGCTCGGTCGGACTTGGTCGAACCTAGTCGTATGGGTTTAGGTTGCATATTCGATGACTCGGCGTGTTTGATCTCTATTTACGCTTTCATGTATCGGCGGTGCTATTTGGCGTGTTTCTTGTCCGTGTGACCGCGGGACGCCGAGGCGGAGTCGTGGCGAGACACGAGGTGACCGGACTAGGCGCAGGTGGCGCCGAGGTCGAGCGGTCGTGATGTGTCAAGACGATGTGGACTCGAGGTGGTTGCGAGGCGTGCGAGGCAAGGAGCGCGGAAGCTTCCCGGAAGGTGCAGGAGGGGCGAAACGGGAATTTCGCAAAGCTGCACAAGTGGGAGCGGCCTCCGTTGGATTTAGCGGGCGTAACGGGGCGGAGACCCGTTAGCCAAGGGCTATAAATAGAGGTGAGGGGCTGAATACCCCCCTCATGGCTTTGGGAGGGAGCTAGGGTTTTATTGAGACAAAAGACACTTTGGGAGGTGGTTTTGCTTTAGAAGCTTTAGTGGTTAAGGGTTGGTGGAGAGAGGAGAGAGCATGTCTCCTACGTGAGTTTGGGCATGTGTGTTCTCAGTGGAGTTCTGGAGTTTTACTCTCGTATGTTCTTCTCCAGATGAGAGATTTGGTTTGAGTTGGCTGTAGCAAGACCTTATGTAATCATTCCTTTGTATTCAATAGCGTATCGAGACTCCTCTGTGATCCATGTGTTCAATGGAATGAATTCTTTATGAAGATTACTTGAGTTCTTGCCTCTCTGCTATTTCTCTTTCGATGCACTCCATACCCTGTTTTTTGAGTTTTGCAATTTCTTGTTGGTTCTTGTTTGAAGTGCAAAATGGGTTGCTCTATGCTGGGATAGTGTCTCAAGGTGATTTAATTGAGTTTTCCCAAGAGCTAATCTCATTTAAATCTCGATTTCATTTTGAGCTTCTCTTTTCTTTTCTGCTCATCCTGTTCTTCTCTAGGGCTTGAGGTAGATTTTGATCCCCTTCATGAGTTGGCTCATGACTTGGCATCATGAGTTCTTTGGCTATTTCTAATCTTTCTGCAAAGTTTCATGAGCAAAGGTTGAGAGATTGATGAGGAATTGGGTTTTAAATTCAGATTTGGCAAAAGTTCAAGTTTTTGTCAAAATCTGGATTTCTTGATCTTTTGATGAGTTCTCTTGTCACCAAAGGTCTCTAGGATTTTAGCTTTAAGCCTTGTCCTCTTAAGCACGTGAGATCAGCTAATCTTAAGCAATTTCTTTGTTTTCCGATGATCATTGCATTCACCGCTTGCGCTTTCAGTTTCGGTTTACTCGGTTCTTGATGTGTGTTCGGTTGCATTTTGGACTACACACAATGAACTCTTTCTCTCAGTTTCTTTGGCTAAATCTTGGTTCAATCTAGTTATTTTTCAGTGCAGTTCTCTGTTAAATTTCCTTCTTTTGATAGCTTATTTTGTCTGAAAATCTTGCTTTTGATCTGCTGTTTGTGGCTGCAAAAACAGCAATCGGCTGCTCTCTATTGATATCCTTTTGCTGCTGTTTTTGTTTGCCTTTCGTCAGAAAATCAGAAATTGAGTGCTGCCCTTTTGGACTGCATTTAGTGTCTCTTTTCACTGCAATTTTTCATTCTTGACTGAATTTACAGTTTGCATAAAATGCAGCAAAAGCAGATTTCAGTTTTGCTGTTTTTCAGTTCAGATTTTAGCAGAAATTGGCCTTCTTTCTCTGCTGTTTTCAGTCACTTATAGCAGCAGTTTTTCAACAGTAATTGGCCTCTGTTCTCCTCTGTTTCAAGTCAGTTTTTAGCAGCAGTTTTCGGCTGCTAGTCTCCAGTTCAAACAGCTGTCCTACTGGTTGAAATTTCATTCTATGACGAATCGAAGAGTGAGCAAGAATCATCTTAAGTCATTTTGATTTGCCGTCAACTGTGTACTTCTTGCTCTGTATGGTTCTTAGCCAAATTGTTATCTAAATTAGTTTGTTCACTTCCTGTGTTAAGATGGCTATTTAGCTTGATGGTTTGATTCCAATGGCTTAAGAGGAGCAGTGATATCTTTGTTTTCGGCAAAAGTCAAATTCACTTTTTGTGTCTGTTTTCGGTAACATAGCAGCATATGATCTTCTGTCAATTTGTTTGAGTTTCTTCGGTGAGCATTGATTTTCTTGCTTCATAGCTTCGCTAGCTATTGGAGAAGAAAGTGCCACGGATTCTTGAGGGCGATTTTCTAAAGGCACCATTCACCCCCTCATTGCCCTTCGGTCCTCTGAAATTGTTTCGAGATAGGGGAGCACAGTTCACATCCAAGTTCTGGGAGAAATTACATGAAGCTATGGGCACTGACCTGATTTTCAGCTCAGCATACCATCCATAAACAGATGGTCAGACAGAAAGGACAAACCAAATTTTAGAAGATATGTTGAGAGCTTGCACTATTGTGTATGGAGCAGCATGGAACACAAGCCTACCATTTGCTCAGTTTTCATAGAACAACAGCTACCAAGCTAGTATTAAAATGGCCCCATTTGAAGCACTGTATGGCAGAAAATGCAGAGCGCCTTTGAATTGGTCAGAAACCGGAGAGCGCCAACTTGTGGGTCCCCGAATTGTTCAAGATTCAGAAGTTCATGTCAAGATTATCTCGGGACAGACTAAAGATTGCACAAGACCGATGTAAGAGTTATCTTGACAACCGTAGAAAAGATTTAAGCTTGAAGTTGGAGATTTTGTCTACATCAAGGTTACCCCATTCAAAATCGTCAAGAGATTTCAAGTCAAAGGGAAATTAGCTCCGAGATATGTGGGACCTTTCCATGTAACTGGATGAATTGGGGAAGTAGCATATAAAGTGCAGCTTCCACCCAACTTATCCAGGATACACAACGTATTCCACGTATCCCAACTTCGGAAATGTCTACGACAGCCTACAGATGAAGTACCATTGTCAGACATTGAGTTACAGGACAATTGGACCTATCCGGAAGAACCACTACAGATACTTGAGACGTCAGAGAGGCAGCTCGAAAACAAAATGTCAAATTTTACAGGGGTTCATGGAAGAATCACACAGTAGATGAGTCCACTTGGGAAAAAGTCGACTTGCAATGATTTCCCATCTTACTCCTGGACCAAGTTAATCTCGGGTCGAGATTCTTTTAAGGGGTAGGTTGAAAGACCCCAAAATTTCAACCCAAAATTTTTCCTAAATTTTCCTGAATTTTTGCTGAATTTTTTAAAACTTTCCCAATTTGAAAATTCTCCGCTCTTTCCGATTTCCCTTCCCGTCTTTTCGTTTTCCTCTTCGCTACGGCCTTTCTTCCCTTCCTGTTTTCTCCCCACTACCGGCGCCTCCTCTTTCCGCCTCCTCCTCACGCTGCGCGCCCGGAGACAACACGCCGCGGTTTCCGCCTCGCCACCCGACCCGGTCCGAAACGGCAGCGGTACCCCGAGCCACGCGTCGCACTGCACTCCACAGGGTCCCGCCTGTCGGCCGCCCCGACTCGCCTTCCCGCCTTGCCACGCAGCCAGTGAGCGCTCGCCCGCCACGTTGCACGGTGACTCCAGCAGCCTGCCACCTCGGGGCCCGCTTGTCGCCCGCCACGACGGCTCCCTCTCTCCAGCGGACGCGCACCGCCTGTCTGTGCTCACTGCTCCCGCACTCCCACTCCCGCATTTACTCCCCTCTGCGTCGAGTCACTTCCACAGCCGCTCGGACACACTCTCCCGCCCCTCTGCGGTCCGCCTGCATCGGCATCCCCGCGCCATAACCCCAAACACCGCCGCTCGCCCTCACGTCGCCACTCTACTCACACCGTCCCAGAGCCCAGCCACCCCTCCAAACACTTGTCTCACTCCCGGTTGCTCCCAGCCGATCGAGTCTAACCACCTGCATTGCCTTCGATCAGCTTCTTCATCTCCGGTGATCCCCCAAGCCCCATTTCTCCATTTCTTCTTTAAAGTTCGATCACTCTTGCTGACTTGTTCTCTTCTATCTCCTGAACACGCTGGTGAACTCCTCCGATCGAATGCGCCCCTCTTCTGCCCTGGCGGCGAAGCTCATCGTCGGTCGCAAAGGGGCCACCGTGGCCAGCCCACCAGAGGACCCCCTAGCTCAAACTACTGCCACCATCGAGTTCCCCATCTCCTAGAGATGCTCCAGGCGCTGTCAATTTGCCCAGAGCGCCGTTCATGGCCTCTGATGCCAGAAGATCGCCGCCGACTCCCCTTCGGTCGTTCTTCGCCGTTGAGCCTCAGTGTCCGTTCCAAACACCCGAAATGGATTCTCCACCTCTCAAGGAACCTTTTCCCACCTTCGGATCCCACAGAGTGGCGCCAGGTGGCGCCATTATGTTTTCGCCGTCGTTCTCTGCCTCCTTTCCCCTCATCGCCGTTTAAAGTCGACCGTCGGATGGCCTTCCCCCGGGACCGTCCGATCCCACTAAAGTTCTGCCTCCACAACCGCCCGATCCGATCTCCCTCCTCACTGCCGTCCGATCACACTTACTCCAGCCGATCCGGTTCGCCCGCCCTCGCGCCATCTCCACCAGTCGCCAGGTCGCGTGTCCCCCATCCACCCGGGAGGAGCGCGCGCGTGCGTGGGCGACCGCCACTCATGGGCGCGCGGTCGCACAGATGCCGAGCCGCCTCAGAAGCGGCCGGGCCGCCCGACATCGTTCATCAATTTCGAGATTTTATCAATTTCCAAAAATCCAAATAAATCCTAGAAAATCACACAAAATCCAAATAAATCCTAGAAAATCACAGAAAATCCCAAAAATTCCCAAATTTCACCACCTTGCTCATTTCAATTTCCTGAGTCCACCTGTGGTCATCAATTCACAAAATCTCTCTCGAAAAATCTAAAATTCAAAGAACCCTTTTTCATTTGAATATTTATGCAATTTATTCCTTTTGCAGATTTTTTTCCTTGCTTGATTAGACTTAAGCTGGACTTATGTTATTTTTGTGTGTTTGTGCTAGTGTCGGAGGTCCTGGAAGTCTCAGTGCAGGACCAGGATTCAGGAGTTGCCGCCTACGAGATCGCCGAGATCGTCCAGATTCACGGCAAGTCGCAATCCTTGATCATGTTGAATCCCATGTTCAGTAAATTATGTCTTTATACTATTTGCACTATTGTTAGTTGTAAAATGCTAGTTTATGTAAAATAAAATGTTTAGAATGACATGCTATCTAGATAAAACCTACCACCGATAAATGACATGTTAAATTTGCAGCCGTTCCTTGATAACCCTAGAAATATCTACAATATGGTATAATTAATTGTAGGTCATATTCATGTCATGCAAATATTTACACTACTAAGGTTGCGGCTGAGAGCCGATAGACTTGGAAAACCCGAAGCTAGGGTAGGGTGGTATGGGACACCGTACCCTAGGTTGGTTGTGCCGGTGCGCACAAGTTTAGGGTAAGAGTGTTGTGAGAAACCGCGAGTCGGTCTTCGCCCACCGTTTACCCCGAGGTGGAGGTTGCGGACCTCATGAGAAAATATAAAGACTAAACCCTTACGCTAAGCAAATGACATAGTGATCGCTCAACCACCGGTGTTGAGTTGTCAACCCTGGTTTAGTAGCTGCTCAAACCCAAGTGGAGCCCTGCATGGGGAGTTGGTATGTGGGACAAGGAACCCATACGCAATAACGATGGGTGCCCATGCCTCGGGCTTGGTGTTCTGTTTTGGCCTACGGATACCGGTATATGGATTCGAACCCATCGGTAGAGTATAAGCGAAGGTCCGAGCGGTCAAAGACCGGTTTCTTAACTCAGTCATGAGGGTTAAGAATACTTGTGGGTAAAGTTGAGCAACTCTGCAGAGTTAAATAAATGGTATTCGATACGCCGTGCTCCCGGTTAATGGAGTTGTGTCAATTAGGTGATTTCCAGCTGCAAAGCTTAAGTAGTTTTCATAAGTGTTTTAACTTGATTAGTTGGTAAATCAAACTTTGAAAACCCCTGTGAATTTAAGGAGTAGCCTTGATTTTGATCTTCCAAAAGATTTATCAAATAAAACTGCATCCACCCAAGTAATAAACCAATTATACTCCCAACCTTTGTTGACCCGTGCAAATAGTTAAGATAAGTTTCCCTTGTAGCTTGCTGAGCTGGTTAGCTCACGGCTTGTTGAACACTTCAGATGACCAAGATACTAGTGAGGGTTGTCCTGTTGAGGAAGCCCCTGAGGAGTCGTTCTTCGACGAGGATCAGTGGTTCTAGGTCTCAGTTACGCTCGAGTTTCCTGGAGGTTCTTTTGTAATGTAATATATTTCGGGCTCTCACGCCCACTGCTGTAAAACTAGGTTGTTAAACCTTATTTGGTAATATAAATTGGTCTTTTGCTGTAAGCATGTGATGGTATACTCTTGCGCGACGTCCCATAACTGTTCATGCGTGAATAGTTACGGAATACTGTGTCCTCGCAGCACCACTGGTAACGGGGGTGTTACATGGAATCGCTATTTCTCATTCTTCGGAATATCCATCTGATCTTTTAATGGAGTATTAGCTAGTTCTATGGGTCATTTGCTTAATCTGTTTCTAGTGGCGATGATGAAATGCAATTAATCCCAACGCATGCAGGAAAATCGCTTAATCACTAAACCAATCACCAAGACTAACAGCGTGTCACAATTCACAACACACTGTAAATGTTGCAACGTGTTGTATGCTGTTCCTCAATTTGATCGTGAAAAATTGTTACTCACTTACATATATCTCTGTTGAGACATATGATATACGTTAATCGGAATTTACATGAATTAACATCCTTTGATCGCTGTACAATTTTCTCATCGAAATTCTCTCTTAGCCGTAATAAAGTGCATCATGGTTACGATAAACTGCAACCCGTTGCCTCTCTGGACGAACTCCATCGGATGGGCTTCAAAATCAGCGGTCCAAGCGAGCAGAAATTAAGACATGAATGGCCGGTGGTAGGTAGCTACAGCCTAGTGTTAGCACTAAATTTCTACAGTTCTTCTATCTCTTAGCTCCAATATATTTACTATTATAAAAAAAAGAGTTGGTGGTTGGTCCAGTCTCTTCCACCTCTTCTCATAAAAAAACTATACGGGCTGACATGTGGACCCCACCCCGAAACCCGTGCGCTGGCAGCGCTGCCAACCCCGCCGAATCCCGTTCGGCTGCCTCCGCCCACCTCATTTCCTCCGCACTCCCCTCCCTCCTCCATCGCCGCGCCGCCCTCGCCTCCTCCACCCCGCGCCGCCGTCGCCGACTCCTCCCGGCTCCTCCGCTCCGCCCTCGCCTCCTCCTCTCCACCCGCACTGCCGCCTCCTCCTCCCGGCTCCTCCGCTCCACCCGCCTCCCCACACCACGCCGCCACCTCCTCTTCCTACCCACACCGCGCCGCAGCCTCCTCCCTTCCCTCCCGCCCCGCCACCGCACCACTCCTCTGCACCCCACCCTCCTCGCCAACCCGCTCCCACCTCACCCTTCCGCCCCTCGCCGCCACTCCTCCGCCACCCACACGCCGCCGCATCCTCCTCCCGAACCGCCTACTCCCCATCCTGCGCCCGCCTCCTCCCAGGCGCATCCTCCCTACTCCCCAACCTCCCGCGCCCCTCCCCTCTCCCGCCCTTGCCGCCTCCTACTCCCGACCCCTTGCCGCATCCTCCTCCCCAAACCCCAAACCCCCAAGCAGCCGCCTCCCCTCTCCGCCCCAAACCGCCGCCTCCTCGCCCCCCTCGTCGCGGCCCTCCTCGCCCCAACCCCCGCCACCTCCCCTCTCCACCCCAGGAATCGCCTCCTTCCACCCTCCCACGATGTACATCCACGAACTCTGCTTCATGGAAGCTGACGCCGGTGAGAGGATGCGGATTGGGCCCAGGTTAGGTTGTGGTTACAAGCACGATCGTGCGAAGGAAACTGCTCACAAAACGGTTCCTCCTCCTACCATAAAAGAGGTACAACTCATATTTTCGACAGCTTCTCCTTCTCAAAAGCTTCCACTTCTCCTTCTCCTACCCTTCTTCATCTCCTCCTCAGGCCGACTGAATTCCTTGATGCTACAATAGAAGATCATCATGTCCAGCTGAGGTGCATAGAGAATGGTGTATATGAAACAAGAAATGTAGAAAGTTGAGGCTTGAACAGAGACAACGCCAAAGTTAGTCGATGACTAAACCTTTCACAGATTCTGATACTTCCAGGAAAGGGGATGACAAAACTGAATTACCACTAGATTCTATTGCATTTGTATTAGCTAACGAATTACCACCTCTGTTGCTTTGTTTATAGGTCTCATTGTATGAGTCCAGTGAATATGCTTTTGGCCCTCAGACCTACACAGGATTGATTTAATAGAGTTCCTGGTTAATGATATGTCAAGTTCTTAGTTATATGTTCATAATTATGTAGCATATTTGGTAATTACAAAGCCAACAAGAAAGGCTATATGTGCAAAAGAAAAGTCAGAACATGTGTAAGATTCAACTGGGACCTCTTGTTCTTTTGATTAGTTTGCAATTCTTTTGCACGTAATTATATGGTATAGATATCTGAAATTACGTGCAAAAGTCAGAAGATCCGCTGTTCTTTTGATTGGTATAGATATGAACTTTTATTAAATATTATCTTCTTCATCTCCTCCTCAGGCCGGCTGAATCCTTGATGCTACAATAGAAGATCATCATGTCCAGTTGAGGTGCGTAGAGAATGGTGTATATGAAAAAGGTTGTAAATGTTTAAATATATTTTTTCATGGTAATGAATCCAGCTAAAATTACTTATTGGTGTTCGTCACGTGGATAGGTAAAAAGTTCTGGAACCTCTTTCACTTGCAACCAATGAGTGATCAGAAGGTACTATATAATAGTGATTTGCAAAACTTTGGTAAGTTCCATATAATTAGTTTGCAATTCTTTTGCACGTAATTTCAGATGCATCAAATTTGCTTATGGATCAGGGTGATGTGTAGTACTTTATTGGGGTTCGATTGGATGGAACCGAACGTGTTCGAGATGATCTTTGTAAAGAGGGTGCCATCTTTGGTTTGTATTTTTAACTCAAAATTAGCCTATTTGTGCACGCTATCAAAGTAACAAAAATAGACCTTATGGGTCTTAAATTACTACTATTTTATAATTGCCAAGACTTCATAGTGTGATTACTTACAGAATACTACCCCTATTACTCCCGGGGGAGTTTCCGCGCGGAGGGAAGGCCACGTCGGCCGCGCCATGAGCTCCGCCTGTCAGCGTGGCGCGGAATTTGCGTACGGTCGGGTGAGCTATTTTGCGAAAAAGTCCCTACGTTTTCTCGAAATTACGTACAGGTCCTTGGTTCTCACGAAAAGGTCCCTACCAGTTTTTTTAGACCCTCCACTTTGCAGGATAGCCCCCGTTGTTTTTGAAATTGCGCACGGGTCCTCGTTTGTTTACGTAAAGGTCCTCATTTTTTTGCGAAAAAGACCTTTACCTTTTTCGAAAATACGCATGTGCCTTCGATTTTTTTTAAAAAACTCCTCACGAATTATCACCTCTTTTACTTTGGTACGTACGGTGGCTGGCGCGGTGTGGCGCCGCGCCTATGAGGCTAGTTTTATTAATACCAAGTTACCAACTAGCAGTGCAAGACATTTGGATGCCCTAGACCCTGGTAGTCAACACAACCAGTGCTAGAAGATTGATTTATATGACATATGAATGTCTCCGTGGTCAACACTTTATTCCGTCAATTTATTAATTGTGCTAAACATGTTGCTTTTTTGGGTCTGGATAAATTGCATTTTTCATGGACCTTAAATGTCAAATTTCTGTTGTGTGAAAGCATAGCTTGTTTAAAAACTAACCTGAATTGTCCATGTAACAAAGTTAAGAAAAGCGTAGATAATATTGATGTGGTCGCAAGGAACTTCCGGATGCTAATTTGGTAAGACTAAAGCATTATTCCTTAAGCTCATCAAATAAGTATGTGCATGCAGTTCTGACAATAATCCATGGTCACATTCAGAGACCGGAGGATCTATTGGCTAACCACTCAAAAGCAGTTATGCCAAAGCCACATATGAAGGATACTGCTTCATGGAAAGCCATCCAAAAAGTATGATATACATATAGTTTACCAAATAGCTATGACTTTCTAACCATGTAATTTAGAATGGTTTTATATTAGATTACTGATACAATACTATACCTAGAAGTTGTCTTCGTAAGATATACAAAATCTGATTTTTTTCTTGACCCACAAAATGTAGATGCTCCGACAAAGAAAACTTCTCATAATTGTGGTATTGGCTTTAGTTTTCTTATGCCTAGGGTTTTTATTTTCCTGAAAGCACCTTTGAAATGTCACATTTTTGTTCTTGCTCCAAAACCTGTGAAAGTTAGTGTTCTTGTTGTATATACATTGTTAGATAAATAGAAAGCAAGACAAAAAAATACGAAATTCTAGGAAATTGGCCATGTTTAGGATGTAATCTACATTGTGGAGCATGTCATTGGGTTATGCCAAGGATGGACTCTAGGAAAAAGATTTTGGATTTAGATATTTGTTTAGTTGAGTTGTTTGGGTCATTCTGAACATACATTTGGTCAGTATATTATATTAGAAGTAGGTCATATAATTAAGTAGAAACAAACTTCTATTTATTTGAGTAAGAATATATAACTGCAGTATAATATTTACTCCTAAATTTTGTTTTCCGTTGTAACGCACGGGCATATTGAGTGAATTGTGTTGTTCAGCGTTGTTGTATACAGCTTGGGTTGGGGAAAAGCGCTATACCAACTACAAACAAGGGTGATTTGGGTCTTCAAGGATGGGTTGGGGTACTTGAGCAAGTTATTGTTGTCGAAATTTGGCCGGCATTTGGATGTTAACCCGATGGGGTGGCGATGTTATGGATCTTCTAGAGAACATAGTCTTGGAAATTTTGACTCGGTGTTCCTCACTGTTCATTCCTATTGGGGCATTGCTAGAGTTGGTCGATCGACAGCTGCTTGTTAACTACCTCTTTGCGCCTGGGGTCTAGATCTGAGAGGGAAGGGAGAGAGAGAGAGAGTGGGGTACTGACCGTCAGGTGCATTGGAGGAGTTGGCCATCGCGGTTGCTCGGTGAAGCGATCGGGAAGAGGACGATGGCGGCGGCGGCGGAGAAGATCCGGCGATGTGGACGGCGAAGAGGAGATGCGGTCGCGACGGCGTAGCTCGGTCACGACGTCGGCGGGGACCTTCCGTCGCCAACCGCACGTCCTCTAGATCGGTCTAGGGTTTGTAGGGTGGGGTTTGCGGCTCGGTGAACCTCGTGAGTCGAGCCGCCCCCCACCCTCTATTTATAGCGCAGCGTGACGGGGCCCATCGGCCAAAGTGGGTGGCGCCCCGATCGTATGCGGGTCAAGGGCCCGATTGGTAGTTGGGCTAATCGGGAGAGATCATTCTAACATTCTCCCCTTGATCTCCTCTCATACTTTATCTTTAATTACTTTTGTTTTTACATTCCATCACAGTTAGTGCATAGAACATATCTCATCGTCACGGTCAATCGCCGATAGATTCAACATTACAATACACCTCTACTCGAAATAGTTACTTTAATCTTTTGGGCCTTCTTTAGTCCGTGAATCATAGGCTTTCCTTAAACCCATGCCGGCTACATGTTCTCTGAACACGTTGGGTGGTAAGCCTTTTGTAAGCGGATCCGCTAGCATCTTTGCGGTACTTATATGCTCAAGACTTATAATTTGATCCCGAACTTTATCTTTCACAACATAATACTTTATGTCAATATGTTTGGCAGCACCACTTGACTTATTGTTGTGGGCATACATTATCATGGGTTCATTATCGCAAGACAACTTAAGTGGTCTATTGATGTCGTCAACCACTTTTACACCGGGTATGAACTTCTTAAGCCAGTTCACCTGCCCCGTAGCCTCATAACATGCTACAAACTCGGCATACATTGTGGACGATGTAGTGACGGTTTGCTTTGAGCTTTTCCACGATATAGGTCCTCCTGCGAGAGTGAATACATATCCGGATGTAGACTTTCTATCATCTCCCGCAAAATCAGAATCTGTATACCCCACTATATGGAGTGAATCTGATCTTCTGTATGTCATCATGAGGCCTTTTGTTCCTTGCAAATAACGCAAGACTTTCTTTATCAATTTCAATGTTCTATTCGTGATTGCTCGAATCGCCAAGTAACCCGTAACAAACGCTAAGTCGTATGCGTACACACTTGAGCATACTGCAAGCTTCCGACAGCTGAAGCATATGGAACCGCTTTCATTTGATCGATCTCATACTGGTTCCTGGGGCATTGAAAATCTCCATATCTGTCGCCCTTGACTATAGGTGCAGGTGAAGGACTACATTTATGCATACCAAATTTCTTTAATACTCTCTATGTATGCCTTTTGTGACAGTCCCAATACCCTTTGTTTCTATCCCGGTGAATTTCGATCCCTAGAACGAACGAAGCTTCACCAAGATCTTTCATATCAAAGTTTGAGGACAAAAACTTCTTTGTCTCTAGTAGCGATCGACATCACTACTAGCCAAGAGGATATCATCCACATACGTGATTAGGAAGATAAACTTCCCATCTTTAAACTTTGCATAAACACGCTTGTCCTCTACATTTTCCTTAAACCCAAATTTTCTTATTGTACTGTCAAACTTCAAGTACCACTGTCTTGAAGCTTGCTTTAACCCATAAATCGATTTCTTTAGGCGGCATCCCATTCTTTCATTTCCTTCCACAACAAAACCTTTCGGTTGTGCCATGTAAACATTTTCCTCCAAATCCCCATTAAGAAATACCGCCTTTACATCCATTTGATGTAACTCTAAATCATAATGTGCAACCAATGCCATTATGATTCTGAAAGAATCTTTACATGAGACTGGAGAAAAGGTCTCATTGTAATCAATCCTTCTCTTTATGTAAAGCCTTTTGCCACAAGTCGCGCTTTGTATCTTTATACATTCCTTGGGAGTCAAGCTTTGTCTTGTAGACCCATTTACGACCCTCTGTTTTGGCTCCTTTAGGAATAATTTCCAAGTCCCGGACTTTATTAGCCTTCATGGACCTCATTTCCTCTTCCATGGCCTCAAGCCATTTTGAGGAATTTTCGCTTCATGGCTTCTTCAAATGAGGTGGGATCATCCTCCATTTGAAATTCCTCTGTATGATAAAACTGATAATCATCAGAAATAGCTGATCTTCTTATTCTTTGAGACCTCCTGGGCCTCCACATTTGGTACATCTTTCTGCTTGAGGTCTGCTGTTGCTCCCCTCATCTGTGGTAATTGGTTCTATATGATCCTCAAGAATGTGTTCTTCATTCTCATTCATTGTTGCCACAGGAGGAACAATAACAGTCTTGGCACCACGTTGTCTTGTACCGGTGTAGAGACAAGCAGTAGTGCGAAGAATGGCTCTTGAATCATCGGAGTGGGCGACACGCCCGCTTCTCTTCAAGGTCAATCTTCGAGCTACCATGCTCCCCTCATCATTTCATCCTCTAAGAAGACAGCGTGTCTCGTTTCTACAAACTTTGTATATCTGTTCGGGCAAGAGAAACGAAAGTCTTTTGACTTTCGGGGTAGCCAATGAAATGGCAACTTCATCGTTTGGGATCAAGTTTCCCAAGGTTTGGGTTAAATACTTTAGCCTCGGCAGACTCCCCACACACGTAAGTGGTTTAGTGAGGAACTCTTCCTGTCCACATCTCGCACGGTGTTTTGGGCACCGACTTACTAGCACTCTGTTGAGTATATGAATGGCGGTTTTCAACGCCTCCATCCATAAACTCAACGGCAGTGTGGAGTAGCTCATCATGCTTCGCACCATATCCATCGTGGTGCGGTTGCGTCTTTCAGCTACTCCATTTTGCTGAGGTTCGCCTGGTGTAGAATACTGGGCCACTATTCCATTTTCCTGTAAAAACCATGCAAAAGGTCCAGGAACTTATCCATATGGGGTATGTCGACCGTAGTACTCCCCACCACGATCAGATCGGACTATCTTAATCTTTAAATCGTGTTGGTTTTCAACTTCAGCCTTAAATATCTTGAATTTATCCAAGGCTTCATTTCTTTCTTTGATTGGATAAATATATCCATAACGGGAGTAATCATCCGTGAATGTTATGAACGAGTCATATCCATCCACACTTTTCACAGGAAAAGGACCACAAATGTCTGTGTGAATAATTTGTAGAACTCCTGTGCTTCTTTTGGCGTCTTTCTTAATTTTCTTTACATATTTTCCTTTAATGCATTCTCTGCATTGTTCTAAGTCTGAGAACTCTAATAGAGGAAGAATATCATTCTTAACTAGTCTTTCTATTCTCCCCCTCGAAATATGGCCTAAACGACAGTGCCATAATTTCGACGATTCATTATGAGTTCTCTTTCGTTTTCTGTTCGTATTCTCAGGCGAGGATATACGCTCATTCACATCACATACGAATTCACACTTTCACGGTGACAATAAATAAAGCTCATCTTGTTTAATGGCAAGACCAACACATGCTTTATTAAACATTATTTCACACTTGCCATTTCCAAAATTACAATCATAACCATCATTGTCCAAACATGAAACACTAATCAAATTCCTCTGTAAAGAGGGAACATAAAGAACATCTCTAAGTAAAAGAGTGAAGCCATCAGCTAGTTCTAATGAAAGATCGCCAACGGCTTCAACTTCAGCTTGGACTCCATTTGCGACTTTAACGCATCTTTCTTTTCTTTGCGTATTCCTCGAACGGAATCCTCGAAATTATTAGCAACATGAACAGTTGCACCGAATCAATCCACCAAGTAGATTTTGAATATTGTACATACAGGATTCATTCATGAACGTAATAATGTTCTCACCTTTCTTTGACATAATCATTTTCAAGAAATCGGGACAATCTTTCTTGTAATGTCCCTTTTTCTTGCAATGAAGACACTGATCTTTCTCCACTGAGAAATTATTCTGTTGAGGCTGAAAAACAGAGGCTTTTCCCTTGTTCTTTGAGGAGAAATTACTGTTGAAAGTCTTTTTCTTGTTATCCTTCACATAGTTGATAGAACCACCATGTGAGGATTTAAATCTTTCCTCCTCTTGCACACACATAGCTATGCATTTTTCTAAGTCCCATTTCTCGGAGCTAAGGCTAAGGCCGTCGCAGAGCGCCGTCAAGCGGCCTTGGAGCGGCGACGGCTCGGCTTGAGGTAGGTGCCGCCGCCGAAAAATTTCCCCTTTTTTTTTGTTTGCTACCGATCCGAACGGATTTTCTAGGGTTCATGTTCAAGGCTCTGATACCAATGTTAACTACCTCTTTGCGCCTGGGGTCTAGATCTGAGAGGGAAGGGAGAGAGAGAGAGAGTGGGGTACTGACCGTCAGGTGCATTGGAGGAGTTGGCCATCGCGGTTGCTCGGTGAAGCAGTCGGGGAAGAGGACGATGGCGGCGGCGGCGGAGAAGATCCGGCGATGTGGACGGCGAAGAGGAGATGCGGTCGCGAACGGCGTAGCTCCGGTCACGACGTCGGCAGTGGACCTTCCCGTCGCCAACTGCACGTCCCTCTAGATCGGTCTAGGGTTTGTAGGGTGGGGTTTGCGGCTCAGGTGAACCTCGTGAGTCGAGCCGCCGCCCCACCTCTATTTATAGCGCAGCACGACGGGGCCCATCGGCCAAAGTGTATGAGCGCCCGATCGTATGCTGGTCAAGGGCCCGATTGGCCGTTGGGCTAATCGGGAGAGATCATTCTAACACTGCTTTGATACAGGTCAGGACTTTTGGTATGGATTGTCATCATTACAGTGCCTCTTACTTGTGATGCGCACTCCACTGGATAAACTTGTCCATTTGATACATAGGCACTGTTCTTTTCAGCTTCTAAAAGTTGTTTTTCGGCTTTTCTACAGTAATTAGCTTCTAAATAGAATATTTTTTCAAAATAGGGTCTACTAGTTAATTGTAGTACATACTTTACTGATTTCATTTATATCTGCAAAAACCGCACGTGAATTTCTGCTACTCTGTAATCTCTCGTACAAACAGCCCAAAAGTCACAAGCCGCAACCAAAAGCCACAAGCCGCAGCCAAAAAGAACAGGCCCATAGTTCCAGAAACCATACACATGACTACCAGTTCCCTATTAAGATCTGCTGCAGTATGTTGTTTTACTCTCTTTTCATCACCTACAGCTAATATGACAAGATTTGGACCATCATAGTTGCAGATGTCATGCATTTTCACATTCATCACAACAATGAAATGAACTTGCAATATGATTTTCATGGGGTGTTATTTTCTGCTATATCCAAATATAACATCTCCCCCAGAGACTGATAGTGGTAGGTGTTTGACTGCGCTCGATCAATTGGAAGCTAGAAAATGGCTGCTGGTCATATCTTGGTTGTCCTATAGTAATTAGAATCACGACGATGACGCTGCACTCAACCGCACTTTGTCCACACTGGTTTTTATAATCTTTCTATTAAGCTAATAGATAGACATTATGGAATTGGTTTGTTAACATGTTGCATTTTGTTCGTTTCTGAGAGTTATTGTGAACTATAGGGATACCTGTTAAAGAAGTAGATTTCAGATAACCTGATCATTGATTCATTGTTTTCTAACTTTTGTTTTCATCCATTTTTGTTTATTTAGCAGGCATAATGAACAGTGATCTGGGAGAATTGGCAGGAAGACCTACTACATCACAATCAAATCCTTTTGAAAGTGCTTTATATGGAGCTGGATCTGGACTCATCCGAAGTGGGTTCCTTTATATGGAGCTGGATCTGAACTCATCCGAAGTGGGTTAGAAGCATATGGCGAGAAGTTTTTAGGTTCAAGCTCTGAGTTGTTGCAAAGCAATGTACGTCGTTTATAAATTCGCTCAGGGAGATACTCCATCAATATTTTTTGATACTACCTACTGAGAATGACATGTCCGGTGTCTGCTAAGGAAATGTATGCATACATTTTTTTTGTGTCATCACTCTTGTTTGATGATATATATCATATTTTTTGAACTCCGTTGTAACACACGGGCATCTTACTAGTATATAGGTGAAACATGGTACGTAACCTGCATCTAAGTGCCATTACACATGGTTGATGTTCCTCTTTGAAGAGCGTTCAACTGCCCTCTGCACTATGTTGTTTCATTGTGAATTGAATGTGATTAAGTAGATGCACACGCATGACGACTACGTAGCACTGTCACCTTTCCAAAAAATAAATAAAAATAAGATTAGCAACCCTGTTTCATCTGAAAAATAAAATCAGAATCGAAGTCTGGGTGCAACCGCAACATGCATGAGAACTGCTTCATGGCACTGAACTTCTTCATATCAGACTAGCTGCTCACGGACGTAGACTCCAATTCGGATCACATATACTAGTCAATTACCTAGCAGGACAGCAATTCACTCCGGCACCAAAACTGTAAATACCGGCCAGTGCTTGTACTCCTGCACCTTTCTCATCGGAGGCCACACATGGCGTATCAAATATTACCCCAACGGCAACCTCGCGGAGCACTGCCTTTTCATATCCGTATTCCTCGAGCATATCGGCCCCAACGAAGGCGTGAACATAGACGCGCAGTTCGATCTGCTCGACCATGCCGGCCAAGCAGCGCCGGCGTACAGCCGTAGGTTCACGCACACCTTGTCACGTAGGACCAGGGGATTCCCGCAGTTCATCAACAGGGAAGTCGTAGAGAAGTCGGTGTATCTCAAGGACGACTGCTTCGTCATCCGGTGCGACATCGCCTTCGTCAGGGGGAAATCCGTGGAGGAGCCGTTTGTCAAGGCGCCACCGCCAAAGCTGGATTGGCATCTCGGCGACCTCCTCGGAAACGAAGAGGGGCGGACGTCACGTTCAAGGTTGGCGGGAGACGTTCGTCGCGCACCGGTACGTGCTCGCCGCTCGGTCGCTTGTCTTCAAGGCGCAGTTCCATGAAGGAGAAGGATAGAAGATGCATCATACCCATCGACGACATGCATACCGATGTGTTCAGGGCATTGCTACACTTCATCTACACCGACGAATTACCAGAGATGGGTGAGGAATACACGGCGGCGATAATGGCCCAGCATCTGCTTGTGGCAGCAGACATGTATGATATACCGAGGCTAAAGTTGATTTGTGAGGACAAACTATGCAGGCGACTTGATGTGAGCACGCCAGCAACCACATTGGCCTTGGCTGAGCAGCATCATTGTCATGAGCTTAAAGAGGCGGTCTTCTGGTTCCTCAGCTTACCTTCGAAAATGCGAGCAGTCGGCATGACTGATGGCTATAAGCATCTGATGACAAGCTGCCCCTGTCTTTGCAGGGAGCTCAGATCAAGGCACACTTAGTCCTATAATCTCAGTAGTTGTAGAGAAGTAACTTTTGGGTTTTCATCTTTTTGGTGTACATTTTATTGTTATACTAGGAAAACTGATTGCTTGTTTCATAACATGCTCGGTATTTTGTTATGTCCTCAGCGAAAACTTAACCAAATATCGGATGGACCATGAGATTTTAGTTAAATTGGTCTAAAAGTGATAATTTTAATCAAATCAGAGGTTGACCACCATGTACTATCAAAGCCTGTTTGGGATGCAGGGATTTCTCGGAAACAGTTCATTTTCTGCTAAAATGAAGGCGCAAATGGAACCTCAATATTGGAGGAAAACTACCAAAATCTAGCATTTGATTGTCGGACTTTTTCAATTGAAACAGGGGAATCCAATTTGTGTTGTAAGAAACCACAGGTTCTACACACTGCTTTTCGCATGCATTACAGTGCTGCCATGTGGGCCTGCGTTCTGAATGTGTGGTGAAAATCACTGTGAGCTTGTTCCCAAGACAATTACGAACAGAGGTTCGCATGGTGCAATATTGCCCCTACTATTCTAACTCGGCGCAAGCCAGTAATGGCCAAACATGCTGGGAAATTTTAGAGTCGATCAAATTAGTTCGGAAAGAGAGAGAGAGAAACTACGGAAAATCATAAAGAAAAAAAAGAAAGTTCGGACACCTCCCAAGTCTATATAGAACTACAAGAGATGATGTGAGAACTACAATAGATGATGACTGTGCTCGATCAAATTAGTTCTGAAAGGAGAAAGGGAAACTACGGAAAATCAGAAGAGAAAAAAACGAAAGCATATATAGTCCCGACACCTCCTAAGCCTATATGCAAGTACTAAACTACAAGAGATGATGAGAGTACTGAAAGCAACTCATCATGCTTGCTGGCTAGCAATTAGCAACCGATCCATGGTGTTTCTGTTCCCCACAGTGCATCCAGTGTTGGGCTAGCTCCAATATAAATAGGTGAAACCTGATATCATCGTTGAGAGCTATACGACACGTACATTGCATGGTTGATGGTTCTTCTTTGAAAAGGGTTTGGTTCAACTACCTCTGCACCACATTTTCATTGCAAATTCAATGCTACAAGTAGACGCACGCATGTGGACTAATAATAATAATACATAAGAATTAGTAGTAGCCCAGTTGTCTTTTGGAAAAAAAAGTAACCAGAGGATATTATTTCTTTTCGGTAAATAGTCGTAGCGTGTTCCATGTGAAACGCCAACTTATAATAATTGTTCCATGTGCAAATGCTGTTTCTCATTCTTCTGTATATCCATCTGATCTTTTTAATGGAGTACTATTTCCATCGGTCTGTTAGTGTAGCTTAATGTCGACCAGCACATTAAGCAGATATACAGGAAAAATACTAGGTACAATCTTCTATTTGACGGATTTGCGACAGTATTGCTGATGATGAGATGCAGTGCGAACGTTCATGCAGTAAAATCACTAAACCTATTCGCCAAGAGCGCTGAAGAGCATTCCTAACAGAGTATCACAACACTGCAAATGTTGCAAATTATTGCATGCAGTTACTCACATATCGCTGTTGAGACAAAAAAATATGTACATTAATAGGAATGTACATGAATTAATATTCTCACCGAGATTTTTTGTTGCCAGTGTTTGGTTTTCTCATCGAGATTTTTTCTTAGGCGTAATAAGCATGGTTATGATTGAGCCTAATACGTGCTGACGTGTTGCCAGCCTGCAAACCGTTGCCTCTTGCAATCGGATGTGCTTCGATAGATTGCAGCAGGCCCGGCGAACGCAAATTAAGACATCCATGGTGGGTTAAACATCCCTCTCCAGTCTTAGTAGGTGCTAAATTACCAGTTACGTACTTGGGAGAAATACCGTACGAAGAACTTTTTTTGAGCTGGAAATTCCTATTTCTATTATCAGGAGCCAAATCTACAAGGTTCCAAAGCAAAAAAAAATAATAATAATAATACAGGCACAATAGCCTGCACTCACCCTTGAGTCTACAGAAGCATCCCACCAGACTGGGTGCACCAGTCACCTGAAACTATCCAATTTAATAGACAAAGGCAAACTGAGATACTGATACTACTCTTGAACATCTAAAGATATTTTCTCTGTCTGAGCAGATTTTGCAACCTTTCCAATTTTTTGTTTTGTATACCACTATTTTTCATCTTTAGTATCTTCGTTCTTCGATAATCTTTAGCATTCTTGATCTCCATCCACGACAACCATTACTTCACTTGCCACCCGTTCATCATGCTTACTAAATAGCTCATGAGTTGCTAGCAGCAAAACCTATATATCCGTGGAGTTTTCCTCCCTGCAGGCAGTACGAACAGCCTAGGGGTAGCGCTAAATTTCTGCAGTTCTTTTATCTCTTAGCTCCAATATATAAAGGTGAAACATGGCACGTAGCATCTTCGACTGCCATTAAACATGGTTGATGGCTCCCCTTCGAAGGGCGTTCAACTACACTCCGCACTACATTGTAAATTCAATGAAAGTAGACGCACGCATGATAAATATGTAGCACTAGCACTGTTGCCTTTTCGATTTTTTTTAAAAAAAAATAAAAATAGTAGCCCTGTTTCTAGAGGTGCAAACGGATCTGATAATTTCCATCCGACACTATCGAATACAGAAGAGGTAAATGAGCATCCGGCATTATCCGTATCCGACTCTGACTTCAAAGAAATATATGGAATAAGTTACGGAATAAGTGATATATGTCTGTATATATCCACCGGCTACTGTAGCGAGGCGAGTGGTGCAGTCACCGACCGCACCACTCGGTGGGTCATGCGGCGGCCGACCGCACCACTCGGCCTCCCGTCCCATCAGACCACCGAAAGCAGATTCGTGCGCACGCTGTCGCGTTTTCGAGCGGTGAGAGCCGGCCCCTACTGCATGCATGCATGTGAGCGCTCGCGATAAAAGAAAGGGAATGGCCTGCATTGCACAGGCTCGCTCATTTTGCATTCACATCCGTAGATAGAGAAGCACCAAGAGAGGAAGCAGCAAGAGAAGGAAAGAAGGACGGCAAACACGGTATTTGGAGTAATTTTCGAAGCGATCTGAAGTTTTCGCAATTGTGAAAGTTGTAGATCGCCTCGTGAGCTTCAAGAAAAGGTAAATATCATCTCCATGCGTGTATGATGTTATTATGGTGATTAGTCTGTAATTAGCGTAAACGTTATTTACAGAGTTCATGCATGTCATTTTTTGATACAATGTTTGTAGTTGTAGTGTATTGTATTTTATTTTTTATGTGAATAAATTTTGTAGTACTGTTGTAGTGCGATTTAGTTAGTCCCGTACGTGCAACGAAAACCAAAATTTATAGTAAATATCATGCATGTTCTATCTATTCATCCTAAATCACTCTCTGGCATGCTTATTTGTTAAATGCTAGCAAGATGTTAATCGGTAGAGATAGCTTACACTGACTATTATGTAGCTTTAATTTTGTTAGGTCTTGTTATGAATAAAATTGTAGGATTATTTTATCAAATAAGCATATATATGACATATAAAATCCTGTCATGCACATTGTTTAAAAAGCATGCTAGTGAAAATGTCAATAATAATTTATACTACTGGTTCAGGTAAATAGCATGAAACTCTCTTCAATAGCTAGTTGGTTCGGAGCAAGCCCAACTTAGACATCAAGCATGGATATAGCTTAAGCTTATAAAGTTTTTCATCACCGCATAGCTTGGCGTTAATAAACCAACTTGCAATCATTAATCATCATCTCGAGCAAACACAAGCATAAAATAAAAAGTGAGCAAGTATGGTTTCAGTCTTATGCAAAACCCTGTAGTGCTGACAAGCATCTGAGAAGCACTTAATAGAACAATAGTAGATCTTAGCAATTTATATATAGTACATTACATTGCTAATTTGATTTATATAGAAATTTATAGATAGTATATTACATTGCTAATTTGATTTATATAGAAATTTATTAGCGCACTCTATGAATGAATTAAAAATTAGATTTATAAATTAAGATGGAAATATTACTCTTGTATGTGGTGGACGGTATGTATTGAATGATGGTACACTTGTTGCATATTATATATACTAAGAAGGTTCAGTATGGACTTATGTTAGGTGCGCCATGGGTGACATCCAAGACTTGTTCGTGTTCTACGGAAGTGGTCTCGTACGTGACAGGTCGTACGGGGCAGACCTGTCTAATTGTGACAGGACCGTGATCCGGGCACCCAATCTAAACACCATGAGCCTGTCTGAGCTACGAAAATACGTGCATTCTGCCTTCGATCGGGACACCGCAAGGAACAAATTACGGATCGAGGCAGTGTATGCCGCAATGGTAGGTGCTGCAGGGGAGATAGTGTGGCAACTTATAAAGGTGACGAGTGACGCTTCATGGGCCAACTACATGGAGGTTGTGTGCAACCCTGATGCAGCGATTTATGCCAGGCCAATGGTGTATGTTCACTTCATAGAGAGGACAGAATCATCCGGCATGGGTGGCTCTGGTGTTGCTGGCTGAGATGTAGAGCCTGCATTACTCTCCGGCGGTCATGAAGATGCTGGTGAAGGAGGAGTGAATGAGTTAATGGGAGATAGAGACCTACGGAGGGGTGTGGACAATTTTTAGGCGAATGAAGGTGCAGACAGGTGGTGGGCCGCCCGTGTTGACTGTCACGAGTACCTTGCGGACCAGGTGGAGGAAGTGGAAAGCGAGGAGGAAGAGTATGTGGAAACAGTCAGTTCAGGAAAGGAGGAAGAAGGGGAACCTACAACAGGAGGTGTGCTAGGTGGTGTTGTAACCACGGACGGTGCGTACGTGCCATCCAGATTGGACGATATCGCAGTGCAATCCATAGTTCTGCCATGGACGGAGGAGGCAGAGTGGGGATTCAATGAGGGCACACTCCTTTTAGGGTAGTGCTTCCGTAACAAGAGTGCTTTGCAGCAAGCTATTGCCACATACGCCGTCAACATCAGCCGGACATATCGGGTGCTCAGGTCGAACCCTGACACGTACATTGTGAAGTGTGTCGGCGGCTCCTGCCCTGGCAAGGTCCGTGCGTAGCGGTTCAGAGGCGCTGCCATGGAATTCCGGATAACGGTGTTGAAGGATCACACTTGTGAGCTTACAGCGCCACTACATAGGAACCGTAACATGACATCGTCATATGTTGCGGAGCTGATAAGCCATCTTGTTCTGGCAAATGTGTCAATTTCTCCGAAGGTTCTCATGGCGGATGTGGCGAGCACGATAGGGTTTGATGTCAGCTACAAGAAGGTGTGGTGGACGCAATAGAATGTCCTGCAGCGTAAGTTCGGGACGTATGTGGAGGCATATGATCTGGTCCCAAGATTGCTGCGTCAATTGCGTAGCAAACCCGAGCACTTACATTAACAAGCAAGAGCGGGTTCACGAGATGCAAGGGCCGAATTGTTTTGTGCTTGACAGAATGTTCTGGGCCTTTCATCAGGCAATTGAAGGCTTCAAGTAGTGCCATCCAGTGCTAACGATAGACGGTACATTTCTATCTGGCAAGTACAAGGGTACTATCCTGATCGCGGTTGCAGCTGACGCAAATGACCAGTTACTCTCGGTGGCATTTGCAATTGTAGAGAACGAGAATACAGATAGCTGGCTGTGGTTCCTTGCCAACGTGAAGCAGGTCGTAGTACAAGATCGGCCCGAGGTATGTGTCATCTCCGACCGCAATGCAGGCTTGCTGTCTACAATGCGAACGATGCAGAACGGGACACAGCCCCCTTCCAGAGGAATGACATGAAGAACCGGTGGTGCATGAGGCATCTTGCGGTGAACTTTCACAGAATGTTCAATAGCAAGGAACTAATGAAGATGTTCAAAAAGCTTTGTATGTAGAACCAGAAGAGAAAGTTCGAGGCCTTGTGGAGGCACCTTGATTAGGAGACCAGCAAGCATGTACGGCGTGTCGAGCAGGCTGAAGCTGGGTCGTGGCGGGAGGCTCCACTAGAGTAGGGGACTTCATATAATGGGTTAACTCCAATGCACCTGACTTGGAGATGTGGTCTCTACTACATGACACCGGCGAAGCAAGGTATGAAATCATGACAACAAACATGTCCGAGGTGTACAATGATGTTCTAAAGGGCATCAGATCCCTACCTATCACTACAATCGTGGAAGAGAGTTGGAACCGCTCAGTTGGATACTTTGTCAATAGAGCAATAATGGCGAAGAAGCATTTGGACGAAGGCAAAGATTTCTCTGAGGTATCATAGGCCTACATGGACAAGAAGATGGAGAAGTCTTGTTCGCATATTGCTCAAACAATGGATATCATACGGAGGAAGTTTGAGATCCGCCTCAGACAGAAGTACATGATGGGCCAAACTAGAGGGGATCGTAAGCAAGTATGCATAATTGATGATAGAGCGTCCTGCACCTACAACAAGCCGCAACTTCTACACAAGCCTTGCTCCCATGTGTACGTGGCATGCGCGGTATGGCACCAGGCGCCCACGCATTACATCTCAAAGTACTATGACATAAATCACCTGTTTCAAACTTGAAGTACGGAGTTCCATTCCTACGGGGTGGACATGTATTACAGGGATCTCTGGCCAGGGAAGGTGAAGTGGGTGCCGAACGATGCACTGAAGCACGTCGGCCGCGGGCGACGACATAGCCATTGCATTTGTAATGACATGGATGATAGCCAGCGTGGGGATCGGGTTCAGCGCCTGAAGTGCAGACTATGCAAGACGGTTGGCCAATCATTTAGGCAGTGCCCATATAGGCCGACATCAAGTAACACTCCATAGTATCTCCATTGTTGCCTGCTAGTTCCATGTTTTTGTAACTACTAAGGGGCTTTGTTGTGCTCATCCTGTGTCTGCGAGCACATGATCTTGCAACCTTTAACCTATGCTGAATGTATGTTACGGAAATATTTGCGTGTACAATTTGTTTGAGTCATTTGTTGCAAATTATGTTGTGACTTATTCGATATTTCGTTGTCATTTGTTCTCATTCCCTTCAAATTAGGTTTGTTGGAAATTATGTTGTCATTTGTTGCACACTTTGTTGTAATTCGCTGCACACTTTGTCATTTGTTGCACACTTGATTGTCATTCGCTGCAAATTACGTTTGTTGCATATTATGTTGTCATTCGTTGTAGACTTTATTGTCATTACCTACAAATTACGTCTGTTGCATATTCTCTTGTCGAGCGTACTAACTTGTTTTCATTCATCGGCAGGAGATGGCATACGAGTTGCTAGAGCCCCTTTGGATGAGCAAGACCGATGCACGTGGTCATCTGGAGCCGACCCTCCGAGTTTGATCCTTAGGAGCCCCCGAGAGCACTGGCCTCTAGACCATCGGTACATCCCACTACTGCGAGACACCGACCTTTTTGCCCATTGCTCGCATGATGGATGTGCCATATGCATTGCAATTCGATGCGGCGTTGCTGTCCGCACTAGTGGATCGTTGGAGACTGGAAACTCACACCTTACACTTCCGGTGGGGCAAGATGACTGTTACACTTCAGGACATGTCCATGCTGACAGGTCTACCCCTCCGTGGTGCAGCAGTAGTGCCACCCCCAGGGCGGCAAACTGGAAGGTCGCTCTAGGTGCCCGGTTCGGTCACCCGATCCCGAACGACCACGCACGCGCCGGAGGGGGTCGTGCGGACACACCTCATCGCATACCTCCCTTTTTTGTTCGGGTGGGTCTTGTTTCCTACGACCACCACAGCCCCCCATGAGTTGTCATCTCAGTGCCACCAAGACCGCACGTACTGGTTGATGACCTGCCACCTCGTCTTCTCCCACTTCGTCGAGCCATACAACCCGCAGAGGGTCATGAGGCAGTTTGGCCTTCACCAACACGTGCCACCCCTCCCAGGACGACCACTAGCACGGAAGGCCCACCGGTAAGTCTTTGCACGGTAACTATATGCAATGTAGTAATGTGTCGTTATTACTAATTGTGCAATGTGTGTACTAACATGCAGGCAAACAAGAAGAGGGCACCGGGTGACGATCGGAGGGGCACACACGGCCGTGGGCGGACTGTGGCGTGACTCGCGAGCACGAAGGTTGTGGACGAGACTTGGCCCTACGACCTCGACACACACAGTACGTACCTAGAGTGGTACATTCCACGGACCCGCAGCAGGCTTACTGGGCCTGCCCTAGACCGTCCTATAGAGATCGCGCACGAGGTTGCCATACAAGCAGGGCTAGACCGTCATCGAGCAGCACGGCACGATGAGGCGATATGAGACTACTCTCAGTGTATCCTGTGCGGAAAGATGTTTTAACTCATTCTTTGTTTACGTACAGTACGTTTTAACTCATTCGTTGTTTACCTGCAGTTCGAGAGCCTGCATCATATCCAGGATGAGGTTGCTCAGATTCTCCGCCGTGGGAGGGGCAGCTCCATGGATCGGCTGCTGGCTTCGGTGCGTACCATCTACGATGACGCAAGGTCGGCGATCAGGATCATGAGCTGTAGTCGGCACAGGGATGATGTACATGCACGATGCCTCCACAGAGGATGGCAGGCAGCACCAGTCCCGTCAGCACCACCGTTAGCACCACTGTCAGCACGTCCATCGGAGTCTGGCGTTCGTCCTAGCTGCGCTCGCTCGTCCTCGCAGCGCTTCGGACCTGCGGTACGACATTTGTCAACAATTTTTTCTTCCACTCAATTGCTAGTTATGTGTAACCACACTTTTTTCCTGCAGCACTTGCGACACGATAGCACGTTGCTACAGCCATCGTCATCACGGAGGGCAGGGCAGGACCGAACATTCTCTCTAGGGCGACAGGATTTCTCTCTAGATAGCGACCCTGACTCGCAGCAGCAACCGGCGGCGACGTTCCCCACATTCGCGCATGGCGGTCAGTCCACCCTGCAGGGGCGGGACGAGTGCTTCGGGCAGACGTACCAAGGTTCACAGTGCAGGACTACATGTGTGATTTGCCAACGTCATCGTCATTTGGTCAGCCGCATGCACCGGTATATACTAACGTAGTAAACATAATGTGTGTATTTCAATGCCATCTAATCGCATCGCAAAAAAATTGCAGACATTCACGGAGCAACAGGGCCACGAAGTTTACAGAGGGCCATCTGCGTTTCAGACAACCCAGGTAAATACCTTACGATATTACTACTCATTATAAATATTTTATACTTCACATTGCCTAATTCAACTGTACCATCTGAGCAGGACGTAGACCCCTCCTCCGATTGACTGAGCTCTATTTTCGGCCAACCATCGCAACTCTCCACGAAGTTGTACCCACCACCGCCTCCGACACAGGCCTCGCGGTAGAACGACCTTCGAGATGCACCACTCCCCTAGCAGGTTCACCTTCTCAGAGGATCAGATACGCCGTCAGAGGAGGCGACGACGAGGTGGACAGTGAGTTTTTGTAATTGAACTATTGTAACGTCGCATGGTTTTCTATACTCGTCGCATTGAGATGCACAATTCTTTTGTTGGTACTGTACAGTTCTTTTGAAACTATTTTAACCATAATTTAGCCTCCATTCCAATATGACAAGTACGTACGCAAGTTGGCACTGAACGTAACACCTTCCACTGAACCTAATCAAATTTTATTAGCTTCTCTAAATGATTCTCTAATTCCCTTGATTTTCATTAATTCAAATGAGCTCTAAAATTCATGGTTTTAGTTCCAATGGACAGATCTTGAATTTAGATGAATTTAGAAATTTGTTTCATTGAATTTAGAGTTAAAATGAATAAGTTATGCCTATTTAAAGTTTTTCGGTTTCAATAAACCTAAAAATTATTAAAATCTGACAGGTGGGGTCCACTTGGCGGTGACTCCACTCACGGGGGCGCTGACAGGCGGGGCCCACTTGTCAGCGAACTAAAAAGTCGAGAAAACTCGACCTCAGCGCTGCGGAGCCGGGGGCTCGAGCGCGCGCGGCCGAGGGAGTTGGGGGGGTGGGGAGAAGAGAGTTAGCGCTGCTAGCCAGGGGGTCACTCAGGTGTTGCTTACCCATATAGGGTAATATACCCTCTTAAGCCTGGCACGGCCTCACCTTAGAACAGAGAAGCTCGGGGCCGGTTGTGGGCAACGGTGGCGCCCGGCGAGGGACGATCAGAGAGGTGGCGGGGAGGGGCAAAACAGGTTGCTGGAGTCCTGGTGAAGCCGAAGGAGGTGCCGGTGGGGGCCTGGGATCGTCGGAGGTGGGTCAGCGACGTGCGGCGGCAGTGAGCTTGGTGATGCACTTGGTGACGGCGAGGTACGGGCGGCGAGGAGCTCGGGCGACACCGGGAAGATATCGGCAACGTCCCAAAGATGGTGTGGGGAGCGGAAATTGAGTTTCTATGGCGGGATCGACGGATTTATGGAAGATGCCGGCGACCGGAGTTGGGGAAGAAGGCGGATAGCCGGTGATTGGAGGGCTTTGGGCTCAATCCCTTTCGGTGGGAGGATGTAGAGGACGCGCAGTGATTGGGAGGCCCCGGCTTTATAAGCGGTGAGGCGCGTGGCCTGACGAACGGCTCAAGACGGGACAAGCGACGGTGTCGGGCGCGGGGAAGAAGGAGGAGAAAGAAAGGAGCAGTAGCCAGGGCATGAGGCGGGGGAGAAAAGGGAGAAAGAGAGGGAGAGAGAGAAAAAGGAGTGGGACCCATATGGAAGTGAGAGGAAAAATAAGGGAAGAGAAAAGGGAAAAGAAAAGAAATCTAAAAATTATTAAAATCTAATAGGTAGGGCCCACTTGGCGGTGATTCCACTCACGCAGGCGTTGACAGGCGGGGCCCACTTGTCAACGAACTAAAAACTCGAGAAAACTCGACCTCGGCGCTGCAGAGCCGGGGGCTCGAACGCGCGCGGCCGAGGGAGTTGAAGGGGGGAGAAGAGAGTTAGCGCTGCTAGCCAGGGGGTCACTCGGTGTTGCTTAAGCCGGGCGTGGCCTCACCTTAGAACAGAGAAGCTCGGGGCCGGTTGTGGGCGACGGTGGCGCCGGTGAGGGACGGCCGGAGAGGTGGTGGGAAGGGGAAAAACGGGTTGCTGGAGTCCTGGTGAAGCCAAAGGAGGTGCCGGTGGGGGCCGCGGATCGCCGGAGGTGGGTCGGCGACGTGCGGCGGCGGTGAGCTTGGGGAGGCGCTCGATGACGGCGTGGTACGGGCGACTAGGAGCTCGGGCGAGACCGGGAAGACGTCGGCGACGTCCCGGAGATGGTGTGGGGAGCGGAAATTGGGTTTCTATGGTGCGGATCGACGGGATTTATGGAGGATGCCGGCGGCCGGAGTTGGGGAAGAAGGCAGATTGCCGGCGATTGGAGGGCTTTGGGCTCAATTCCTTTCGGTGGGAGGATGTAGAGGACGCGACGAAGCGATTGGGAGGCGCCCCGGGCTTTATAGGCGGCAGGACGGGGCTGGCCACGAACGGCTCCAGCGGAGACAAAGCGACGGTGTCGGGCGCGCGGGAAGAAGGGAGGAGAAAGAGGAGAGAGAGAAAAGGGAGTGGGGCCCATATGGAAGTGAGAGGAAAATAAGGGAAGAGAAAAGGGAAAAGAATTTGAGGAAAATATAGGAATGGGAAAAAAAGGGAAAAAGGGCTCAAGCAAAGTTTTTTGAATTTCTAGGTATTAACTTAAATTTCTTTCTCACATTTATGATTATTAATTTCAATTTTTGCATGACATTTAAAATTTAAATTTTCAACTATTTAGATGTGAGCTTTTAAAACTTCTTTAGCTATTGCTTCTCTTTTCTTTAAGTAAATTGGATTTCAACTTCTTATTCCCATTATTCAGTACCTAAATTTTAAATTGTGTGTAGATCCTTTGATTTTCTATTTTTTTATTAACACCAACTTTGCTTTTAGAGTTGGATATTATTTCTTAATATTTTAATTTGCATGCCACAAAACCCGAAAGATTTAAATATTCAAAAGAAATTTTGAACGCCAGCAAAGTTTGAGAAAGGTTTGAAAATAAATTTCATAAATTTGGATATCCAAATTTTGGGATGTTACACACCACAACTTGACGATAACAATAAACACAAGAAAGAAAATAGCACACAACATTAAATTAATCTTCCTCTCTAGTCTATCAAAACGATGCCGCTGCTCGACGGGGTTCCAACCACCCACGATAACTCTGTCATGCCGAACAGTATCGGTCCTAGTGCATATTTCATCCTCCCACGCCCAAAATCGGCAACCGCCGGGGGCTTCCTGCGATTTCATGAGAAGAAAAATTTGTAACATGCCTGCACGATTTGAATGCTACACAGAATGGGAAGAAGTAATTCAGGATGTGAGGGAGAACAATGCGGGGCCTCGGTGAGGAATGGCTCCCTCTTATAGGCTCAGGGGGGACTCGGTCATAGAGCCCACATAATAAGAAGGGGTCACGCACTGACAACACAAAACAACACATACATTGCACGTATGGAAAATATGTCAACTATTACAGGCAGGAAATTAAATACGACACATTACTAACTTAATCACTCTCTCTACTCCATATCGTAGAAAGTGTGCGTACTGGTAGAAGGTACAACCATACACCTCGTTGCCTATATGCCAAACGAGCCTCGTGGCACCCACATGGAGTATTGCTGAGGGGGCCATCTCGGACGTGGCTGGCCGTCGTGGTAGTGGCACGCACATATGCAGCTAGGGTTCGCGCAGCAACATGTGGGATCATAAGAGCTTCCTATGTTCACGACCTTCTCGTTGCCCCTCTCGCATTGCATCTGTTAGCGGAGCTCGATGTTCTCCTCATTGAGAGTCTCGATTCGCTCCTCCAACTCAAATATTCGCTCCCATAATGTATCCACATAATTGACAATATACCGTTCGTGGGAAGGGTCGATCCAGCGGGAGAACTCGCATTTCGCCATCTGCGGGAAACGACAGTAAACATGGAGGCTCCATAAGCAATAACAAAAATGTCTTGTTAGTAATTTGTACCCGGGCGTGGGCATCGGAAGAAACATCGCCCATCATCGAATCGGCCTTCCACGGCCTGCACGATCGCGTCCTTATTGTGTCTGCGCATTTCGCCATCTGGTTGAGCACAACAACTTGGTATCAAGCGGTAGTTTAGATCAAGCTCTCCTCCTTTCAAGGAAGGTCTTCCTTGGTGACCCATATCGACCAGCCCTCACCTTCCGACATGGTATGTTTGACCATAAAAGAGAAGGTACTTCTTTGTTCGATTTGCAAGGTTCTCTGCCTACAATATCATGGGACCCCAACCGTGCTATTTATATCGAACTACATAACTTACGACTTTATGCGATGACATGACAAAATAAGCTAGCTTTCGCGATGACATGACAAAAGAGGGCAATTTTCCACAGAGACATGACAAAAGAGGGCTGCTGCGCGCAGAGCCATGACGAAAGCGGGTAGCTTTACGTAGTGACGTGACAAAAGAGGACAACTTTAGTAGAGACTTGACAAAAGAGGGCAACTTTGTGTAGGGAAATGACAAAAGCCCGTAGCTTTGCGCAGTGACATGACAAAGAGGTCGATCGCCCGGATACATGACGAAGATGTCGACTGCGCGATGCAATGACAAAAGAGGACAGCTTTGCATAGAAACATGACAAAAGTGGGTTGTTGTGCGCATAGCCATGAGCAGCTTTACGCAGTGACGTGACAAAAGAGGACAGCTTTGCGTAGAGACTTGACAAAAGAGGGCAGCTTTGTGCAGACAAATGACAAAAGCCCGCAGCTTTGCGTAGTGACATGACAAAAAATGTCACTGTTGCGCAGAGACATGACAAAAGAGGTCACTGTTGCGCAGTGACATGACAAAAGAGGTCACTGTTGCGCAGACACATGACAAAAACGGCCAGCTTTGCGCAGTGCCAGGACAAAAGAAGCCTGCTTTACATACATCCATGATGAAACCGGTCAGCTTTGCACAGTGACATGATAAAAACGGTCAGCTTTGCGCAGTGCCATGACAAAAGAGCCTAGCTTTGCACAGTGACATGACAAAAGGGCCCACATCTTTGTGCAGAGATATGACACAAGAGAGTTCCTTTGCTAGGTGACATGACAAAACAGGGCAGCTTTGCGCAGGGACAAAAAATAAATCACATGCCTACCCTTTGCCTTATAAAATGAGGTGCAATGCATCTGCAAAAGAACACTACACAATTTAACACTACATCATACCTTCATTCTCCACGTCGGGATGGAAAACAAGCAGAAAAAAGAATTCTTCAACAAGCTACGGGAGAAATTGCAGATCACATAATGGGAGGAGACCCGCAAGATAGCAAGGGCTGCTGCGGCTCACGACGAACAAGCAAGAGCTGCTGCGGCCAGGGCCAAAAAAGGGGAGAGTGCCACGAGGTCACAACTACCTAACGACGCCCTCCGTAGGAGCATGTCCATAACGAACGTTCCAACTGAATGTTCGCCACAACACCCCCCGAGGGGGAGACGCCGCCCCTCTACTGGTGCAGAGACCCATGTAAATTCTTCAAGTCAAAGCAGCGCCTTAGCCTCGGCATGCGTTATTGGGGTTGTCGGAACTACTCATTTGACTATCCTGACCGCCGTTTCGACACCATCAGTTATCGGCAGCCGGTAAGAACTATTTACAATGTGTTCCCCCACTATTTGTAACTAACAGTACGTAATAACAAACTCTCTCGTCAGCCCGCAGTCCCCGGAGCCGCTATGTGGGTATCACAAGTGGATCGACCTAGAGATCCACCCACATGACCAGTGGACTCTGGACTATAACGAGTTCAACGACATAACGGCATGCGAGATCCGTGAGGAGCAGTGTCGCCAAGACGAGCAAACCGAGCGTATACATCGGGAGACACAAGCTCATCTCGAGGTGTGCACGAGCCGGGAACGCGAGGCTCGCGAGAGGGAGCGCGAGAACAAACGAGAACTGGCGGCCAAGGCCAAACAGGAATCTGAGGATTTCAACGCCGAACTCGCAAGGAAGGGAAAATGGCCCCGATCTACGCAGTCGATCGGGCCATTCCGCACTACTCCCCCAATGTCTAATTTATTACCGTGCCAAGAAGGCGCATATGTATTGTAGGACTATTTTAGTTTGTTACTTCGTGCATTGTTCTGTTTCGTATGCACGTAACCAAATCCTATGCGCCGTGTCATTCCCATGTTTATTACAAAGTGTATTTTAATTATCAGCACAAAATCTCCTCATCTTTTCGCATTCATTTTTCCCACGTGTTCAATATCACTTTCCTTCCTTTTGTCCAATTATTCCTATCACAGTTGTCCTCAAAAAAAATTTATTAAATTTCTTCCAATAATACAACATAACATGATCGAAAAATGTTATTGCCAGTTCAACATATTTTTCACGGTCAGCAATGTACGAAAATCACAAATACATCAATCATTACTTCACACAAATTTCGTTCGTACTCTACCAAACAAAATTTTTATTTTCATAATTGCAAAAAAATTACACAAGCCGTAAACTGGACTCTACATCAAATTCATATTTTTTCAAACACCATTTCATATATCCAAAATTATTTCTATTCTAAATAACTTCACAATACATATAAATTCTAATACCTTAAATACACACAACAAACCCTAAACACATTCCAAACCCTAATTCCCCAAAAAAATTACAGTGAGTGATGCGGTCGGCCGCGCGCGACCCACCGAGTGGTGCGGTCGGCGACCGCACTACTCGCCTCGCTCGATGGCGGTGGAGTCGTGCGGTCGGGGACCGCCCGACCTCTGTCATCGCGCCCCGACCGCATGATTGCCACGCGTCGCTCTCCCGTGAGTCGTGCGGTCGGGGGCTAGATCCGAATGCATGTGTTTATGTGCTATTTTTGGAATTCTCATGGTACACAGTATCAATAGTGTCCAAAATTCATCCAGATAGCTTGTTTTGGGTTTTGATCTGGTGTTTTCCCAACAAGCTACTCGTTAACAAAATTTTTAGTACCCGGCTCATCGTGGTCTGGTTTGCAACACTTCGATCCGGCCTTTTCATGGCGACCTCGGACCCCGTTCCGTCACGTTCCACGTCCACCATGGTTGTCACCGCCTTGGCGAGAGGGTACCACGTGCTCAACATCGACGGCTACTCCCGGACCAAGGAGGCCATCAGCACCGGCAGCTGCACCTACTCATGCACTTTTGAGGTAGGAGGTTATACATGGCGTATCATGATGCCGAGTTCCAGTTCGATTTACTCGACGAATTTGCTACAGTAGTGCTGATGATGAGATGCAGTGCCAGCGTTTATGCAGGAAAGCGACTGATCACTAAACCAATCACTAAGAGCTCTGAAGAGTATTCCTAACAGTGCGTCACAACACCCTGCAAATGTTGCAACTTATTGCCATGCGATTACTCAATTTGGTCTTGAAGAAAAGCCACTCGCTTAGATGCATCTCTCTTGAGACCAATAGTATACGTTAATTAGAATGTTTATGGATTAATGTTCTTAGACCGATAACTTTTTTAGTACAGTCCAGACTCATACACGTACACACAACACTCCACATGGATACGTCCAACACTCCACATGCCTACTACTACACGAGAGCACTTAAGTGGCAACCTGTCCGTGGAGTCTTGCAGGGATCCCTGCATGCAGTATGTACAGCCTAGGGATAGCATAAAATTTCTATAGTTCTTTTAGCTCTTAGCTCCATTATATATAGGTGAAACAGGGTGCGTAGCATCTTCGAGTGCAGCAGTATGGTTGATGATTACGTTTCTCTTTGAGGAGCGTTCAACTACCCTCTGCACTAGAGTTCATTGTAAACTCAATGCAAGTAGACGCACGCATACTGATGAATATGTATCCCTGTTACCTTTCAAAAAGGTCCTGTAGCACCCCGCATACCGATATGAGATACTACTATGGAACGTCATCACCAAAGTGAAGAATAAATAATAAAAGCAATAATCGAAATCACGAGTAAATAAACTTAAAGGTAATTTACTAGAGCATCAATAGATGCTGAAATAAATGTTTGAAACATGGTACAGGTCTACTTCTAACCAAATAAAGGATGAATCAAATAACAAATAGGGGCAAGCCATGGTGCTAAAACTCGAGTGCTCCCACCCATGCATGATACTATCACTCTACTGACGTTTTACCTGAGATTGAAAGAGCAAGCAAGAGATTTTGAAATCTCAGCAAGTACCCAACAATGGTCGCAACACGACGAGAAAATGTCAGGTAAGCAAGCAAGATATGTAAAAGTCAAACAAAGCAAGCAAGCAATCGATACAGTTTAAGTACAATGAATATAGGTTATCGAAAATACTGATACATATTGGAGATAGAGATCACATGACTAGTGGCTTTAAAGATAAATGTCATTTAGCAAGTTATTACAGTGGCACCGTCGATCACTTTCCACATACCCGGTTATACGAGAATAGTCAGACACGTCATAGTCCTCGACTGTATAACCGCCGATGGGGTGTAATATCCTGAGTAACGAAAATGTACGGCCCCCCGTACGTTACCAGGTGGGTGAAAATCTCTCCTATATGTGGATGACCCCAGACCAGGTAACCGTCATCTGATCAACTGGGATAATTGTTAGTTAGCAAGTTGTGACAAATGCACTGGCGATTACTCCCCACATCCCTGTTATACGAGAATAGTCAGGCACGCCATCGTCCTCGACTGTATAACCACCGACGGGGTGTAATATCTTGAGTAACGAAAGTGTACGGCCCACCGCACGTTACCAGGTGGGTGGAAATCTCCCCTATATGTGGATAATCCCAGGCCAGGTAACCGTTATATTATTAACATGTTATATAATATGAATTTAAGGAAGTAAGAGGAAGTTAAGATAAAATTAGGAAAAGTGAGGGGATTTGCCAAGGTTGAAAATGAAGACGCATAATTTCTGATATGAAGATGATAGGGGATGATAAAATGGTGATAAGATAACTGATACATCATACACAGATTATATAGTATGAAATTAAGGAAACTAAAATATGGTGAGGATAAGGCTACGATCAAGTTATGAGAAGTGAATAGATGTGTTAGGGTTGAAAATGGAGAGACATAGTTCCTGACATAGGACGATGTGGAATAATGATAAGATGATAGTGATATAGAAATTATCCTAAAGAGATATTATAATATAGCTCATGCAAAGTTATCAACCAATCAAGTTTTATTATGTGATGAGTAATTATTAGACATGTTAATAGGTTTAATACATACATCCTTCATGGCTCAAATACAACATCATACAATTATTAAAACATAATGTTAGGAACCTAAAACATAGCAGTCCTACTATGAAAAGAGTGTCAATAATTTAAACCTAAGTTAAAACATGTCATATGCTACCCCTCTATTAATGGTTGAAGCATTACATCTAAATCACTGATTAAAAGCATAAACTCTAGAACATAATTAACTGAGCATTCTAGTAAACCTACAAGCATGTTAAACAAGATAAACAATATTAAAAGTCTATAACCAAACAAGTATTATTGATATGATAATAATCAGGCAAGCATTGGTGATGTGATAATAACCAGGTAAGGTTTAGTAATATGTCGGTGGCGGGTAACTTTAGTGATATAATATCAGCTAGGAATTGTTAGTGATATGACATCAGTCAAGTAACTTTAATGATATGATATTAGCCAAGTAACTCTACTGATATGATATTAGCCAAATAAGTATGAGTGATATGACAATTATACTCAATGACAAGGTGACAAGTAATCTGGAAACACATAATATGCAAAACGAAAAGGTCACGGCCGTGAGGTACTTACCTTGAGTACGTTCGATAAACTCGCTGCATGAATGATTAGAGTTGCGCAACTGCCCGAATATTCTCTCAAAACCGTGTATGAACCAATCATAGAAGCATGCACCCATGCAGTCAAGCAACCAAGCTATAGATTATCTAGTCATCCAATGCAATGCATTGTGTAGCGGTTGCCCAACCATCAGCTGGCCAAGCGGCCACCACGCAGCAACATGTGTGTGCACGAGCAAGCGCTGGAGTCACGCGTGCGGGAGATGTTGGCGCACGGCGCTGAGCTTCGGTGAATGTGGGCGCGTGGCGCGCGACTGTTGGAGGGAAAAGCTACTGGCGACACGGCAAGCACAAGAAGGTGACGGCAAGAAATCTTCTGGTGATGGCGATGTTCTGGCGAGTAGCGAGGAGATGGATGGCGGCGCACGAAGAGGCCTTGTTGCCTTTAGAAAAGAATGTAGGGCCTGTTTGTTTTAGCTTTTGGTTTCTGTTATAGCACCTAATTTTTAAACGAAGAATTTTTTAAAATAAAATCTACAAATTAATTGTAGTATACTTAAAAATCCAATATCTATACCATCTAAAATTGAAAGTGAGTATCTCTTTTCGTAATCTCTCACACAAGCGCTAAAATTCAAAAATTTCAACCAAAACCATAAACTACAGCCATAAACAACAAGCCTTATATATAGTATCCAGAGGATATTGTTTCGTTTTGGTAAATAGAATATTGCTATGTGGAATCGCCTACGTCTCTGGGTATGCGCTACTTGTAATTATTACTAGCCTCATAGGCGCGACGCCACGCCGCGCCAGCCACCGTACGTATCAAAGTAAAAGAGGCGATAACTCGTGAGGAGTTTTTTAAAAAAATCGAAGGCATATGCGTATTTTCGGAAAAGGTAAAGGTCTTTTTCGCAAAAAAATGAGGACCTGTACGTAAATAAACGAGGACCCGTGCGTAATTTGAAAAATCGCGGGGGGCTATCCTGCAAAGTGGAGGGGCTAAAAAGCTGGCAGGGACCTTTTCGTGAGAACCAAGGACACATGTACGTAATTTTGGGAAAACACAGGACTTTTTCGCAAAACAGCCCACCCGACCGTCGCAAATCCAGCGACCACGCCGGGCGGGCGGAGCGCTGGCGACGCTGCCTCCCCTCCGCGGAGAGTCCCCCGGGAGTAATACAGGGATGATTCCATGTGGGATCGCTCTCTCGTTTTTCTGTATATTCATCCTGATTTTCTAACGAGTATTAGCTAGTTCCATGGGTTATTTGCTTAATCTGTTTCTATCCTCTGTTTGCGTAGCTTCATGTCGATCAGCAGTTTGGCACATTAAAATACTAGTTACTAGGTACCATCTTCTATTCGACGGATTTGCTTATTGCCATGCTCGCTTAGTATACGTTAATTGGAATGTTTATGGATTAATATTCTTAGACCGATACCTTTTTTTTTAGTACAATTCGGATGCATACACGTACATACGGCACTACACGTATCCACGTGGATACGTTCTTTGCAAGATAGAGACAAAGTGCGAAGCATAAGCCTTACTTAAGGTGGATACAAACCGATACCTTTTTTTAGTACAATTCGGATGCATACACATATACACGACACTACACACATCCATGTGGATGCGTCCTTGTACGTCGTGCGTGGGTGTGTCCTTGTACGTACTATGCAAGATAGAGACAAACGATGCCCCGGCGTCGATCCCGGTCAGATGGGCTATCTCTCCCGATACCTGCCAAGCCTACTACTACACGAGAGCACTTAAGTGGCAACCTGTCCGTGGAGTCTTGCAGGGATCCCCGCATGCAGTATGTACAGCCCAGGGATATATAGCATAAAATTTCTAGAGTTCTTTTAGCTCTTAGCTCCATTATATATAGGTGAAACATGGTGCGTAGCATCTTCGAGTGCAGCAGTATGGTTGATGATTACGTTTCTCTTTGAGGAGCGTTCAACTACCCTCTGCACTGTAGTTCATTGTAAACTCAATGCAAGTAGATGCACGCATGCTGATGAATATGTGGCCCTGTCACCTTACCAAAAAGGTCCAAAAAATAAATAAAAAATAAAATTAGTAGCCTTGTTTCGTCTGGAAACATTTGTCTCTAAGAAGAACTTGTAATATAGAAATCAGAGTCAGAATCCGGGTGCAACTCAAACATGCATGGGAACTACTCAAGTTTATGGCACTGTACATGAAGCCGTATCATAGCATGATATCAGACTAGCTGCTCAAGGAGGTAGTCCAATTCGGATCACATACTAGTCGATTACCTAGCAGGATATCAATTCATTCCTGCTATTTAACTAACAAATACTTAGGCTCGATCGTAATCCTCTGCTCGATCTGCACCACCTGGCCGTACGTGTTCCAATCAACCATGTCCACCTCCGCGCCGGCACTGTCGACCGCTGACGAAGGGACGCGCCTGAGCCGACTGTAACGTTCTTGAGAGACCATGTGGAGGTCATCCCGTTGAGAATGATGAATAATTGACATCGTATTAGTAAAGTCGAGTTTGAGTTGGTTGGTTCGGACCCTGACGTTGCGTGGCGTAACGGGCTCGGTCGGACTCGGTCAAACTTGGTCGTATGTGTTTAGGATGCATATTCTGATGACTCGACAGATGTGATCTCTATTTACGCTTTCATGTATCGAGCGGTGCTATTTGGCGTGTTTCTTGTCCGTGTGTCTGCGGGGCGTCGGGCGGAGTCGTGGCGAGACACGGTGGACGGACTAGGCGCGGTGGCGCCGAGGTCGAACGGTCGGGGCGTGTCGAAGACGATGTGGACTCGAGGTGGTTGCGAGGCGTGCGAGGCGAGGAGCGCGGAAGCTTCCCGGAAGGTGCAGGAGGGGCGAAACGGGAATTTCGCAAAACTGCAAAAGCGGGAGCGGGCGCCGTTGGACTTAGCGGGCGTAACGGGGCGGAGACCCGTTAGCCAAGGCTATAAATAGAGGAGAGGGGCTGCATCTCCACCATGCCTTCTAGAGTGAAGATTAGGGTTTTCTAGTCAAAAGAGGCTTTTGGGGGTTTGTTTTACTTTGGCTTTAGTTGTTGAGGAGGCAGGAGTCTGTTAGTGCTTGTCTCCCCCGCAAGAGTCTGAGAAATGGAGAGGGGTGCTTGAACTCTCAGCGTGTGTTCTTGGCTGAGCTCTCTCAGGCTGTGAGTTGGAGGATAAGAAGCTTGTAAACTTTTGATTATCTAATAGCTCTTGTCTCTGTATTGATTTCAAAGAGATCTTGTGTTAAGATGGTTTGGTTTCGTGCTCCTCTCTGTCTTACCTATGTTCTTTGTTCCTCTCTAAAGATTCTGTTTAATCTGGTTATTTGTTGAAAATTCGTAAAATTGCTTCATCTCTGAAACGGGAGTCACTCCAAAGCTCTTGGCTAGCAATTTCCCTGGAGCAAAGAGTTCTGAGTCGGATTCTCTTCAAATCTTTGATGGCTTTTGTTTACTCTGTTTGTAGATTTTCCTTTTGCCGTATTAGTGGAAGCCCAGACAAACTCTTTTAAGTGAACCGAAATTGATCAATCATCTTCCTGCGCAGTTTTCTTTTGCCTGTCGATTGATTACTCTACTGCTACCACTGCTGTTTTCATCCTTTCTTCCTTTACCAAGACTTAGTTTGTTCAGCCCTATTTACTCTCTGTGTCTGATGTCAGTCTCTAAGTTCTTATTCTTGTTTTCTTTCTTTTTTCTCTTTGTCATCTGTTGATGAGTTCTTGTTTGATCTTCTTCAGTTTTTACTGTGTTGCATGCGTCCGGATTTCTTTTTCTCTGCAGCAGTTTTTCTTCCCTAGTGAATGGGCTGCTGTCTGCTTGCTGCCGGCTGTTTTCTTGTGCCAACCTGTTGCTTTCACTGCCGAACTCATTGGATGAATGTGCTTCGGTGAAGTTAGTATTCACTGCTTCTTCTTCTGTGCCGAAAGCTAAACAGTGGGGTACTGCTTTCTTCCTGCGCCAAATGAAGTTGTTGGCTGTGCCGATTTAATTCTCCCCTGTGCCGAACAATAGTTTGCAACAGCAGCAGTACTCGGCGCACTTGGGTTCTGATCGGCAGTAGCATTTCTTTTCTTTCTTGCAATAGCAGCAGTAGTTCTTGTTCCTGTTGTTGCTGGTGGTTGAAGGCAGCAGCAGTCAGCTGCTTCGTTCTCGGCCAGCTGCAGTGCAGTCTGCTTTTCTTCCTTTTCTTTTGTGGTGCTTTCGGTTGGGGGCTGCAGTCTTGCCTACTTGAGCCAGCAGTAATCCCTGCAGTCTTTTGTCTTGCTGCTCTTTTATTTCCTGTTTTAATCTTCCTGCTGTTCAGTTTCGACAAGGATTGGTACTTACTGTTCAGTTCCCTGTTTACTTCGGCTGAGTGTTTGGCAATCGGCAGAATTGCCGTTTTCAGTCTGCAGCTCCATTTTTGTGTCGGCAAAAGCAGTTTTGTTACAGGCAACTGAACGGCGGTCAGATCGGCTTCTTAATAGCGGTCAGACCGGCCTCTTTTGAATAGCGTGTTCTTTCTCGTGTTTTTCTGCAGATTTATTTTCACTGTTCTCTGTTCTTTGTTCTTGGTTCTAGAGAGAATTCTTGATCTCCTTTATAGCTCCCCATAGCTATTTTGAGGAGTATCTTTTAGTGGAGCCTAGAGGGGTTTCTATTTCTTAAGGATCGACATTCACCCCCCCTCTGTCGCCATTTCGGTCCAACAATTGGTATCAGAGCCGGTTAGCTCTTTTCTATAGATCTTAACCGGTCTGCGAGCCATGGCGACAGACAAGTATTCCACCAAGCCGCCCATCTTCGATGGCCTGGATTACCCCTTCTGGAAAAGCCGAATGGAAACTTACATCCAGGCTCAGGGGTATGCCATCTGGCGGAAGGTGAAGATTCAGTTTGTTGTTCCTGCCGATGAGAACATCAATGCCGGGAATATGGCTGATGTTGAGGCGAATGCTAAGGCAAGGAACATCATCATTCAGGGGTTGAGTAGAAGCGAGTTCGATCGCATCTCTCACCTGTCGTCCGCCTACGACATCTGGGTGACCCTCGATGCATACCATGAGGGCACCACCCGGATCAAGACGGTTCGACAAGACCGGTTCAGCGAGAATCTGATGAAATTCGAGATGCTTGCTGGTGAGTCCTCGACGAGTGCTTTTCTCGCTTTCACAAGATTTTGAGCAACCTCCGAGCCGTCGGTCTCACATACTCCGACTCGGATAACGCTCGTCAAATTCTTTACGCACTCGATCTTAGGGTTTGGGAGATGAAGGTGACTACCATCAAGGACACCACGGACCTCTCGACCTTGACTCTTGATGCGCTTTACTCGCGCCTCAAGACTCACGAGATTGACATAGTCTCTCGTCGGTCGAAGTCTCAGTCGATGGCACTAGTCACCGATCCCGCTTCTGGATCCACTTCTTCGAGCCATCTTGCGGATTCTCCTCGCGCTCTCGTGACATAACCGATGATCGAGATAGAGCGACTTGCGGATGAGCACTAGCCCTCCTCGCACGGAGATTCTCCCATGCTTACAAAGGGAGGAGGGACGGAAGGAAAAGAGGACCCGTGATTTGTTTCGAGTGTGGTGGCCCCAACCACATTCGAGCAAACTGTCCCAAGTTGGGGAAAGGCAAAGTCGACTACGGCGGTTCCGGCAAGAACGACTACTCCGACAAGAACCGCAACAAGAAGGCCCCAACTCCGACGCAAGGCAAGAAGCCGTTCCGTAACTTTGGGAAGGCCAAGAAGCTCTTCCACCGCGTCCTCGCCGCCTTCGACGACCTCGACCTCGGCGAAGTGGAGGGATGGAGCGGCGACGACGGGACGGGTGATCAAGAACCCAAGAGCGGACGACTTCTCGGCATGTGCTTCATGGCCCTCGAGGCGAGATCGTGACGGCGATCTCTATTCCGACTCGACGAGGTATGTCCCTCCTATGACCAACTGAATGCAGCTTTTCTTAAGCTAGGAGGTTTTCATGCTAGAGCTAAGACTAGATGTAGTGAGTTGGAGAAGGAAGTAGAGATTATCACGGAGCTTACTTCACTTATATCTACTCCCTCCGTGATGACCGTGATACATCTTGTGCTTTGATCGGTGATATGGAGAAGCTAAGGACCTCACATGATAGTCATCCTCGAGCTTGATGCAATTAAGGTGGAGAATGTTAGTCCGCTTGCGATTTAGAATTGAGTAGGATGGTCATTACCCTACTTACTACCGATGAGACTATTGCTCCCACCTCATGTGAGGATAAGGACTTTAATGATAGAGGACCTTATGCCATGCTTCTGGATCTGCCCGAGTCTTGTGTAAATTGTGATAACTTGAATATGAAACTAAAACAGGCAGATCATAAAATTGCAGAATTTCAAACCTTCTTACTTGAGCCTATTGTTTCTTGCACAAACCGTCCTAAGTTAGCTACGAACTTGAATCATCGCAAAACAGGTTTCAAGAATTTGTTGATGATAATAAGAAAATGGCTCAAGATGCTTCTAAGGATCTGTTAGCTCACCATGCAAAAGTTGTAATAAACTAAAATCTGATTTGATTGCCTTAGATGAAAAATATGTGAAGCTAACTAAGGACCTTCTAGAAAAATCACATCCTTCATGTGCTTTCTGTGCTGAAATGTTGGAAAAGGATAAGGACATGGTAGAGACGTTTAGGAAGAGTTACGAGAACCAAATGGCTAGGATTAGGGCTGCCCCCTGTGTGTCCTGTGAAGCCCTCAAGGTTGAGGTGGCCGTGCATAAGGAAAAATACGCACGTGCTATTCGCTCTTCTTCATTGGTTCTTCTTCCTCTCCTCTGTTGTTCCTTCTTCTTCTCCCTGCTCTTCTTGTGCCTCTCTGTTTCGGGAGTGTCAGTACCTTATGAACACTCTCGAGAGATTTGTCGGAGGCAAGAAGGATCTCAATCTTATTCTAGACCAATCAAAGATTTGCAAGTTCAAACAGGGTCTAGGATATGATTTCCGTGATGATGTGAGGAAGCATCCACCTGTAGTGCTCAGACCCGTAGCCGCAGGTGTGATTGAGGTCAAGCCCAAGAACAAGAAAGTTCAATTTAAATCAGCGGGCTTTGTCCAAGGGATTTCTGACAGCAAGGTGATTTCACCTACAGCTTCGGCCCCTCAGAAGGCGAAGTATCATTGTACCTTCTGTCAGAAGGATGGGCATTTGTTTGACTATTGCTTCAAGCGCGCCAAGATCGCGCGAAGAGACCGTGTTGAGTCTCTTAGGCGTATTGTGGTCGACCCGGACCTTGAGTGCACCTAAGACCGACACGAGGTCTAGGCTTGCTCTTGTTGGTGGTTGGGCGACATCGAGGACTTGGTTCTTCCGAGTTTTCTGGTTTTCGTCCTCATGCTCCTTTCGATCATGACTTCCACCGTCCTGAGGGTAGATCTCGTTTTTCCAATCAAGATAGCTATCCGCGGCGAGATCAGCATGTTGTCGGTGCTTCGACTCGCTCTCCGTGCGATCGGACCCGACAATGACTTCAGTCTACACATAGACCTTCTGCTTCTTTGAGCGACGGAGGGCGTAGGGTAGTTAGAGGTCAGTCGTGTGTGACTACTTCTTCTGCTCGACGTGTGACTCAGTATTGGGTGCCAAAATCTATGTTGATTTATCCCATCTCGAGACTTTGCTCTCTTGTTGACTCGGGTTCGCGGGCGGAAGGAAAGGTTTGGCTTGTAGACTCGGTGTTCACGACACATGACCGGAGATTCCCGTTGGTTTTCTTCCCTTGCCCGTGCTCCAGGTGATGAGACGATCACTTTCGGAGACGCCTCTTCTGGGCGAGTCATCGCAAAAGGTACAGTGCGCATTAATGATTCATTTGTTTTAAAAGATGTTGCCTTGGTTAGTAAGCTGCAGTACAATTTGCTTTCAGTCTCTCAGCTTACCGATGACGATTTCGAGGTGAGTTTTAAGAAAAACAACTGCAAAATTCTTGATTCTTCGGGTAGTCTGGTTTGCGGGGTTTCTCGTTTTGGGAGGATCTTCGTGCTGATTTTTACGAGTCTTTTGGTGATCCTCTCCGTTGTTTGCTTGCTTCGAGTCCCGACCTTTCCTTCTGGCATAGGAGACTTGGTCATATTGGATTTGACCATTTGACCCGAGTTAGCGGCCACGATCTCATTCGTGGTCTGCCGAAACTCAAGATGGTCAAAGATCTTGTTTGCGCTCCATGCCGGCACGGCAAGATGATTGCCGCTTCTCATCCTCCGGTCACAGTTACTATGACCGATGCACCGGGACAGCTGCTCCATATGGATACGGTTGGACCAGCTCGAGTGCAGTCAGCAGGAGGAAAGTGGTACGTTCTTGTTGTGGTCGATGACTATTCGAGGTACTCTTGGGTGTTTTTCTTAGCCTCGAAGGATGAGACGTTTTCACATTTCGAGGTCTTTTCGGTGAGGCTTTCTGTTGAGCTTCCGGTGCCTTACGAGCGATCCGCAGTGACAATGGCACGGAGTTCAAGAATTCCTACTTTGAGAGCTTCTGTGGTGAGACAGGTGTAGAGCACCAGTTCTCTTCTCCATACGTCCCTCAGCAGAATGGCGTTGTGGAAAGGAAGAACCGTACCTTGGTCGAGATGGCCAGGACGATGCTTGATGAGTACTCTACACCTCGGAAGTTTTGGGCTGAAGCTATAGCCACCGCGTGCCATGTTTCGAATCGAGTTTTTCTTCGGGCACACTTGCACCGCACTTCTTATGAGTTGAGATACGGGCGAAAGCCCAGTGTTTCCCATTTTCGTGTGTTTGGTTGCAAGTGTTTTATTCTGAAGTCTGGGAACCTAGATAAGTTCGAGTCACGTTCTTGTGATGGACTCTTTCTAGGCTACTCGACCTCTTCGCGGGCCTATAGGGTATGGAACTGCGAGTCTAGCAAAATGGTAGAAACCTGTGAGGTAACCTTCGATGAGGCCAGTCCGGGGACTAGGCCCGATATCTCAGGTTCACTAGAGCAGTCCGAGACCATCTTCGTGGATGATGAGGAGGATGGAGACGAGGGTTGTCTACCCGATCCAGTTCCCCATCCACCCCTTGAGGTGCCTTCTTCCACCGCACCTCGAGGTGATCAACCCTTACCTTCTGCTTCTTCTGGAGCTAGTGGCTCTGTTCCTACCCCGTCAGGTAACGAGGTAGAGGCCACTTCTTCATCTCATCCAGGACCTCCAAGACATATTCAAAAATCTCATCCTTCTGAGCAGATGATTGGAGATCTCTTTGAGCGAGTCACACGCTCCAAGTCTGGCGTGTCGCTTTTACATCTCCATTCGCCTTTGTTGCCTCCTTCGAGCCCAAAGACGTTTGTCATGCTTTATCTGACGAGTCTTGGATCAATGCCATGCATGAGGAGCTGGAGAGTTTCGAAAGAAACAAGGTTTGGACACTTGTTGAGCCCCCACGAGGTCACAATATTATTGGAACTAAGTGGGTATTCAAGAACAAGCAGAGCGAGGATGGTGTGGTTATTAGAAACAAGGCTAGACTGGTAGCTCAGGGGTACTCCCAGGTTGAGGGTCTAGATTTCGAGGAGACCTTTGCCCTCAGCTAGACTTGAGGCCATTAGAATTCTGCTTGCCTTCGCAGCTTCTAAGGGTTTCAAGCTTTACCAGATGGACGTCAAGAGTGCCTTCCTCAATGGCCTTATTGAGGAAGAAGTCTATGTGAGACAGCCTCCTGGTTTCGAAAACCCCAAATACCCAAACCATGTCTACAGGCTTTCCAAAGCTTTGTATGGACTTAAGCAGGCCCCCAGGGCCTGGTATGAGAGGCTTAAGTCCTATCTGTTGAGTCATGGTTTCGAAATGGGTAAAGTCGACAAGACCTTGTTCATCCGTCGGCTAGGCACTGACTTTCTGCTCGTCCGGATTTATGTGGATGACATCATTTTCGACTCCTCGCATGCTCTCGTTTCCAGTTTTCCGATGTCATGAGCTCGAATTTGAGATGAGCATGATGGGCGAGTTGAGTTTCTTTCTTGGCTTCCAAATTAAGCGAGACTCGGGAGGTACCTTCTTGCATCGAGGCAAGTACACTCGAGACCTCTGAAGCGCTTGATATGAGTGATGGGAAGCGGTGTCCACTCCTATGGCTACATCAATTCCACTCGACCCGGATGAAGGCGGCGAGCGATCGATCGAAGGAGTATCAGTATGATCGGCTCCTCTTGTACCTCAACGCCTCGAGACCGGACATACACTTCTCCGTGTGTCTTTGTGCTCGGTTTGAGCTTCACCTCGCGTATCTCACCGCCAGCGGTGAAGCGCATCCTTCGGTACCTTGAGCTACCATTGACTATGGTATCGGTACTCTTCCTCATCTGTCTTTCCCGAGAGCCTACTCGGATGCGAGACTTTCTTGGTGTAGGATAGACAGGAAGAGCACTCCTGGCACCTGCCAATTCATTGGTACTTCTCTCGTTTCTGGTCCTCAAGGAAGCGGTCCGATGTTACACATCCACCGCGAGGCCGAGTGCGTTCTTTGTAGCGATTCTTTGTAGCCAAGTGCTTTGGATGGTCTCGACCTGCGGGACTTTGGATTAGTTATCGACGTGTTCCACTCCTTTGTGATAACACTTCGCAATTAACATTGCTAAGAACCCGGTCAGCATTCTCGGACCAAGCATATCGACATTCGCTTTCACTTCCTTAGAGACCATGTGGAGAAGGGTGACATCGTGCTCCAGTTTGTGGAGGGTGACCACCAGTTGGCTGACATCTTCACCAAGCCTCTGGATAGCACGAGGTTTTCAGCTCTGCGGGGAGAGCTTGGGGTGGTTTGTCCTTATGGACTGTTGTGAGGGGGAGCTTTGGGCTTTACTGCTTTACTATATTGATTATGCTTCTGTCTCATTTCTGTTGCATCGCATTTTCGGGTGCATTGGGTTTTAGTCCTTCTAGCATAGGTTAGAGTGTGTCTCTTCTTTGAGTGCTTAGACTTCTTGCTCTTATCTTATGCTTTCGAGATTCTCTATTAGTGTTTCTTATCTCACTAGATTGAGCTCACTCACTTCTTGCGATCTAGCGGTCGGGCCACCTTCGGGTGAGCAGTGCGTGCTTGCTCTCTAGTGTGTGTTTTTTTTACGGTCAGCTATTAGTCCTGGAGTCATATGGGGTAGATGAGAGTCAGTCCGAGTCATAGTATCCTCTATATCTTATCTATGCTTTAAGGACTGCCTGTTTTCTTTACCAGCTTCTCGATTTTATTGCTTTGGTTCAGGGGGAGTTCATTTGGGAGCTTCTGGAATGTAATATTGACTTAACTCAACTTGAACTAAAAGCTGCATCACTTGTTGAGGGGGAGCTGGATTTTCTGCATGTCATTCTGCATTGTAATATAAATACATTGAGCCTTGATTATTATCCGGTTATGACATGCTTATGATGATTTACATCTTGCCATGATTTATGCTTAATTGCTAAATTTATCATGACTTCATATGTGTAGACTAGCTTTTGCCATGATGAGTTAATTAAATTTGCTCAATTTGAAGTAAAACTTGTCATGTTAGCATTTGAAATTAGTCTCTCTTGAGCTATCCTTTTATGATTCATGCCATGTCAAATAGGCTGGGTTGAGCGTTGAATCTCTATTTTGAGCCTTAGTTTGAGCTGTCTTAAACTCTTGATGTAACATGAGTTAGTACAACTTGTTAAAAAAAATAGAAACAAAAAGATCTCTTCTGTGCGAAAAAACTGATCTCACCAATTCTTTCCCACGAGACGGCTTGTCATTGCACTAGGCATGAACTTGGGGAGAGTTTTGGATGACCTAGACTATCTTCTTAAGCTTCTTGCTTGGAGTAGTCGCAGCATGGCTTGAGATCTAGCACATGATAAAAATATTGGTTGAAAACAACCATAAGTTCCAAAAGAAAAATGTCATTTGTGCTCAATTTGCTTGAGCTATCAAAAGAATCAAGTACTTGAACCATTGTTTCACTCTTGAGTATATAACACTCTATTTGGACTCAATATTAGATTCTTGGTTCCGCTTAGCTTGATTGACATGGCTTGCATCATCCTTGGATGTCTCTAGCTAGACTTTGCTTATTGCTGACTTGACATGCTCATAAATGCACTAAAATTCAGATTGTCATCTAATTGCTTCTAGCTAGCTTATACATATCCTGTCATGATCTAGATAGCAGTTCATGGAGTTATGGCTTGGTGTAATACATTATGGTCATTATGGATAATTCTCATGGCTCTAAATACTTAGAATGAACAAACTTATTCTCTCTTTTGCATTCTTGATGCGTTTATTGCCAAAAGGGGGAGAATAGATTAAAAAAAAAAGTCTTTTGGGAATCTAGAGCTTGTAGAACAATTTACTCTTTCTTGAGTTGCTCTAATGATTCCTTCTGTCGACATGGTCATGAGTTTCATTTCCTTCTTTGGACCATGTTGGACTCTTCAAACTCAACTTCTTGCTTTTTCTGGGTTTGTCAATATACTCATCAAGGGGGAGATTGAGAGACCATGTGGAGGTCATCCCGTTGAGAATGATGAATAATTGACATCGTATTAGTAAAGTCGAGTTTGAGTTGGTTGGTTCGGACCCTGACGTTGCGTGGCGTAACGGGCTCGGTCGGACTCGGTCAAACTTGGTCGTATGTGTTTAGGATGCATATTCTGATGACTCGACAGATGTGATCTCTATTTACGCTTTCATGTATCGAGCGGTGCTATTTGACGTGTTTCTTGTCCGTGTGTGCGGGGCGTCGGGCGGAGTCGTGGCGAGACACGGTGGACCGGACTAGGCGCGGTGGCGCCGAGGTCGAACGGTCGGGACGTGTCGAAGGCGGCGTGGACTCGAGGTGGTTGCGGGCGTGCGAGGCGAGGAGCGCGGAAGCTTCCCGGAAGGTGCAGGAGGGGCGAAATGGGAATTTCGCAAAACTGCAAAAGCGGGAGCGGGCGCCGTTGGACTTAGCGGGCGTAACGGGGCGGAGACCCGTTAGCCAAGGCTATAAATAGAGGAGAGGGGCTGCATCTCCACCATGCCTTCTAGAGTGAAGATTAGGGTTTTCTAGTCAAAAGAGGCTTTTGGGGGTTTGTTTTACTTTGGCTTTAGTTGTTGAGGAGGCAGGAGTCTGTTAGTGCTTGTCTCCCCCGCAAGAGTCTGAGAAATGGAGAGGGGTGCTTGAACTCTCAGCGTGTGTTCTTGGCTGAGCTCTCTCAGGCTGTGAGTTGGAGGATGAGAAGCTTGTAAACTTTTGATTATCTAATAGCTCTTGTCTCTGTATTGATTTCAAAGAGATCTTGTGTTAAGATGGTTTGGTTTCGTGCTCCTCTCTGTCTTACCTATGTTCTTTGTTCCTCTCTAAAGATTCTGTTTAATCTGGTTATTTGTTGAAAATTCGTAAAATTGCTTCATCTCTGAAACGGGAGTCACTCCAAAGCTCTTGGCTAGCAATTTCCCTGGAGCAAAGAGTTCTGAGTGCGGATTTCTCTTCAAATCTTTGATGGCTTTTTGTTTACTCTGTTTGTAGATTTTCCTTTTGCCGTATTAGTGGAAGCCCAGACAAACTCTTTTAAGTGAACCGAAATTGATCAATCATCTTCCTGCGCAGTTTTCTTTTTGCCTGTCGATTGATTACTCTACTGCTACCACTGCTGTTTTTCATCCTTTCTTCCTTTACCAAGACTTAGTTTGTTCAGCCCTATTTACTCTCTGTGTCTGATGTCAGTCTCTAAGTTCTTATTCTTGTTTTCTTTCTTTTTTCTCTTTGTCATCTGTTGATGAGTTCTTGTTTGATCTTCTTCAGTTTTTACTGTGTTGCATGCGTCCGGATTTCTTTTTCTCTGCAGCAGTTTTTCTTCCCTAGTGAATGGGCTGCTGTCTGCTTGCTGCCGGCTGTTTTCTTGTGCCAACCTGTTGCTTTCACTGCCGAACTCATTGGATGAATGTGCTTCGGTGAAGTTAGTATTCACTGCTTCTTCTTCTGTGCCGAAAGCTAAACAGTGGGGTACTGCTTTCTTCCTGCGCCAAATGAAGTTGTTGGCTGTGCCGATTTAATTCTCCCCTGTGCCGAACAATAGTTTGCAACAGCAGCAGTACTCGGCGCACTTGGGTTCTGATCGGCAGTAGCATTTCTTTTCTTTCTTGCAATAGCAGCAGTAGTTCTTGTTCCTGTTGTTGCTGGTGGTTGAAGGCAGCAGCAGTCAGCTGCTTCGTTCTCGGCCAGCTGCAGTGCAGTCTGCTTTTCTTCCTTTTCTTTTGTGGTGCTTTCGGTTGGGGGCTGCAGTCTTGCCTACTTGAGCCAGCAGTAATCCCTGCAGTCTTTTGTCTTGCTGCTCTTTTATTTCCTGTTTTAATCTTCCTGCTGTTCAGTTTCGACAAGGATTGGTACTTACTGTTCAGTTCCCTGTTTACTTCGGCTGAGTGTTTGGCAATCGGCAGAATTGCCGTTTTCAGTCTGCAGCTCCATTTTTGTGTCGGCAAAAGCAGTTTTGTTACAGGCAACTGAACGGCGGTCAGATCGGCTTCTTAATAGCGGTCAGACCGGCCTCTTTTGAATAGCGTGTTCTTTCTCGTGTTTTTCTGCAGATTTATTTTCACTGTTCTCTGTTCTTTGTTCTTGGTTCTAGAGAGAATTCTTGATCTCCTTTATAGCTCCCCATAGCTATTTTGAGGAGTATCTTTTAGTGGAGCCTAGAGGGGTTTCTATTTCTTAAGGATCGACATTCACCCCCCCTCTGTCGCCATTTCGGTCCAACAGTTCTAGGGTCCAAACCGGTTTAGGCCTAACCTCATTCTGGATAGACCACGCATACGTAGCAACCTGCTTGTACTTTCGTCCTCGATTCACGCAAAACGGTTAACCGGAAGTGCTACCATTGGAACTCCTAGGCTTATATGTAAGTACTTCTCAAGCTAAGCTAGCAAAGTGGGACTAACCCACACCCTCATATGTGTAAATATGGGCCATCATGGACCGGGTGTCACACCAACATGTTCGTCCTCCACCATCGTCACCAACATAGGGATAGGGAATCACGTACGTGCTAAGGGTCGATGGCTACTCTGAAACCAAGGCGGTAAAGATCGGCCTGTGCTTTGTAGTTGTACTCCTGCACCTTCCTCGTCGGAGGCCACACATGGCGTATCAGATATTACCCGACGGCAACCGCGCGGAGTACGATGGCTTCATATCCATATTCCTCAAGCATGTCGGCCAAAACTAGGGTGTGGACGCTGACATGCAGTTCGATCTGCTCGACCTTGCCGGTCCAAGCGGCCGCCGTACAGCAGCAGGTTCACGCACACTTTGTCACGTGACAGCTGAGGATTCCGTAGTTCATCACGTGACGACTGCTCCGTCATCCGGTGCATCATATGCATCTTGGCGACCGCCTTTGTCGTGGGAAAATCCGTGGAAGAGTCATCTATCAAGGCGCCACTGCCAAAGCTGGACTGACATCTTGGTGACCTTGTTGGAAACGCAGAGGGGGTAGACGTCATGTTCAAGATTGGCAGGGAGACGTTCGTCACGCACCGGTACGTGCTCGCCTCTCAGTCGCTCATCTTCAAGGCGCAACTCTTGAGTTTCATGAAGGAGAAGGATAAAAGATGCATCATACGCATCGACGACATGCACACCGATGTGTTCAGGGTGTTGCTCCACTTCATCTACACCGACGAATACCTGAGATGGTGAGGAATGCGCGGCGATAAGGACCCAGCATCTGCTTGTGGTGGAAGACATGTATGACCTACCAAGGCTAAATTTGATCTGCGAGGACAAACTATCACTACTATAGAAAGGGTCATCCTAAATGCCTCATCACAGACAGTTCAACACAAACCATTAGTGATAAAGCTATTATAAATAGTTTTACAAGATGGACCGTCTAAATTCACCACGATGGAAAGAACCGTCGGTGATGTTTATACTTATCACAGATAATTTTTATTCCGGAACAAAAACTGTATGTGACGACATACGTATCACAAATAGGTTTTTTTATCTAAAATCATCTGTGATATTATTTCAACTTACCTGCTCTCAGTGAATTTGAATTTTCCGCTCATCTTGCTGGATTTGCTTTTTAGTCAAGTTAGGGGTTTACCAGTACACAATATCAACCATGGAGGAAACAAATACGAGAAGATTAACCACGACATTGAAATTTTCCGTCGAGGTTTACCACGACGCGGTACCAACTAGCATCTGGCTTTTGTCGGATTTCCTATAGTGACGAGGAGAATTAATGGGCAACACATGTAGTGGCAGGCATGCGAGTGCATGGTGAAGATCATCGGCGGTGAGCTCGCTCTGAAGACGATTACTAGTAGTGTCTCACGTGTTAGCTGCAATGTTGCTTCTATAGAGCTTGTGTCAGATGCAGGGTTCAAAGATTTGGTTTGAAAATACTTTTGGAGGGCAGCGAGATAGACGAAAAAATGAAATTTCATTCATTTTGTTCAAAATTTTGGACGAAAATTTCAAATTTTTGATGAAATTTAATCAAAATTTGGATGAAATTTGGACAAAATTCAAACGGAGATAAATTCGGCCAAAATTTGACCGAACCACTCTTCTTTCGGGGGTAGCAAAATAGACGAAATTTTCAAAATTTCAGCAAAATTATGAACCACGGTCATATGCTCCTTCGGTGCCTACCTAATCACGAACCATGCCGGAGATTGCAACAGGTAGGCCATACCATGAGTCCATAACCGGCCTAGTGGACTGTCCCAAGTGGTAGCAACAAGAACGGCCCCAAACCGAACGAGAGAGCAGACCATGCGTCGAACACCATCCCTGTGCTAACATGAGGACATGGCAAGTCCAGGAATGAGAGACTGCAATGTATATTAGTCCAGATGCCTCCCAAACCTATAAGCATGCATAGGTAGATCTTATATACTCAATAGCTCGTGAACGAGTAGCAACCAATCCACGGTAATTTTCTCGCCGCTAGAACAGAAAGTCTTGGGCTAGCACTAGAACTTTTTTTTAAGCTCTTCTATCATTCTTCTCCAATATTTATTGGTGAAACTAGGCCGCATATACCTTCGAGTACAATACTATGACGTTGTGGTATATTTAAGCAGTCAACTGGCGCATGGTTCCTCTGCATCTTTAGCTCCAAATTTTGAAGAGGATTCAACAACTCCCTACACTAAACTGCACTGTGAATTAATGGAAAGTAAACTCTTGGATGTCGAATACTAAATGTAGTAGACTGTTTCATATACAGGAGTGAAGTGTATGGTCATATATAGGTCAACAAAAAATTGCGACAAAATATTGGTTTCGTTAGCATGTGAAAAGTATGGTGACATTACTGGGTGTAGCCTGTTACTAGCTTTGCCCAAACTCTGAAAGTTTTCTAGTGGATCTAATTATGTCTTTCTAATGGTATATTATGATCTCAAGCAAATCCAATACGGGAAAGACGAATTAATCGATGTCGTTGTTCCACTTTTGAAGAAGTCACTACTATAGAAAAGCTCATCACAGACAGTTCAGATATGTCACCACAGATGGTTTTCAGAACTATCTGTGCTTATGGGTCAGTAATACCCTGAGAGCATCATAGGCGGTTTTTGAACCGTCTGTAATAACCCTTATTATAGATGGTTCTTAACTAGAACCGTCTGTGACAGACTATTATCACAGACAATTCTAGTTAAGAACTGTCTGTGATTGTGTTCTCACGATATCATAAATGGGTCTCCTTCAATTCATCAATAATATCTAATTGCGCTATAAAACAACGTAATCAGATAATGCAGTTGAACCAAAGCAGGCCTATTTATGATGTTGCTTTGGTATGCCGTGGTCGTAGGCACGCGGTCGTAAGCTATGGTCATATGTTGTGGTCGTAAGTCATGGTCATATGCCGTGGTCATAGGCCGTGGTCGTAGGCAAGTGGTCATAGGCCGTGGTCATATGCGCTTAGTCTGTTAGCAGCTATGTGTGCCAAATTCTATTAGCAAATGGAGGAAACTACATACGGTGTAAACGAAGACAAGTTTAGGGAGGCGAGAAAGTAAAACATGAATTTCAGTAAGGGCCGAAACACTAGCCATCTATCAATCATCACAAGAACTAAGGAGAGGGGTGGGTGATATATTACCGGCGATGAAGGAGGGTCCAACGACGGCAGCGTCACCGTTGTGTCATGACGGTGACATTACCCAAGACACTCTTATGACAAGAGTGCCTTGTGCAATGAACCGTGGTGTCACAACCGGAGGCAGAGGAGCTCGGGGAGGTAGTTGGCGTCGTCGAGGGAGGCAGCACTTCAATCGGTTTAGGAGAGCTAGCTAGATGACGCTTCGGTTTGGAGTGTTCGGGGGAGGCGTGTGGGCAGCATATATAAGGGCATTTAGGTAGTGGAACTGAGCAGTAGTTGAGAGGTCACGATGCCACTTCAGTTTGAAAGTTTGAGCAAAGGGGTGGCAAAATCGGGTGGTGAAATATCACAGACGATTTTTAATATAAACCATCTGTAATGACTTAATTATCATAGTTGGTTTTTAATATAAACCGTTTATGAAGTATCACAAACGGTTTAAATAAAAATCATTTGTGACATTTGGTAATATCACAGACGGTTCTTGCCAATAATCATCTGTGAAGTATCATAGATGGTTTTTACCATGAGCCGTCTCTGATATTTTCTCTTCACAGATGGTTTTTACCGCTGGCAGCAACACAGACGGACTCTAAATAAAAACCGTCTGTGATTTTATTTAATACTGACGGTTTTGGTTAACCGTCTGTGACGAGACGTCTAGTATAGTATGTTTTGTAGTAGTATCTTTCATTTGAAAAAAATGAACAAATGGAAATACGCAGATTAATCCGAACGAGTAGCCGGTAGAAACCCTTGCAGAACGAGGCGAAGTACCTTCCATTAGTACTACTATGCGTCTTTCAGGAAGCACGCATTGTACGTAATTTGAGAACAGACAAGTTCCGTTAATTTTAGAGCTGCGGAACTAAACTATCACTTGTTCTGTACAAATCGGGCACAAATGCAATCAAGCTGGAACTTAAGGGAAGCAAGGTACTGAAAGTACTTAGTTTTTTCACTTTACTACACATGCATCTCTCTTGGGGCCGGTAATTAATATTCATTAACAACCGCACGAACTCAATACTTGGTTGGTCTTTGCATTGAGAGGTTCCTGATTTGGCCAACTTGGTACGCGACTAAGCACGGTAGCTAGCTCGATCCTGATGTCTGCAAATGCAAAGACATCAGGTGTAGCACGATTGTGCTTCCCTCACGAAGCCGACTCTAAGATGTGCCCGGCCCAATCAATCGTCCGTCATGGCCGTACAGTCATCGGATTTGACCCAAATTTTATCCAAGTTATGATACTGGGTGAAGAATCATACATTGCCCGTGAAGGATACTGGATGAACAGTAACATACTCTTGATCCGACTTGATTTCTAGAACATGGCATTGTGTATGGTCCCGACACCTCCCAGGCCAACAAGCATGCGAGAGACTGCATGCAGTTTTGATCATGCTCACATCCAGAACATCATCAAAACTTGGGCTACACTAAATCTTTTATGATTTTATATCCTTTGGGTAGGTCCATCATCTATATAGGTGAAACTAGGTCTAATCTTGGAGTACAATATGACATTTTTATACAATTAAGCTTCAATTGGCACGTGGTTCCTCTGTATATATTCTCAGGTCTCAGAAGTTTGAAGACGATTCAATCACCCCTGTACGTATTATATTTCACACTTCCATGTCGAATATATGGTTTAACCAGATGCGGGTCAATGTGATGATCGTTGGGCCATGACATGATCTCTCCAGTAAAGGATCCTAGGCGCCACACGTTACCTGATCAGAATGTGCAATGTATAGTCCTGATACCTCCTAAGCCTACAAGCATGCGAGAGAACTGTGTGCAATCATGCTTCTTGCTCACCAGCCTGTGAATGAGTAGCAAACAATCAATGTTAATTTTCTCCATGTCATAACCCATAATTGTCTGAGTCTTGGGCTAGTACTAAATCTTTGAAGTTTATCTGTCCTTCAGCTCCAATATATACGAGTAAAACTAGGTTATATCTTTGAGTACAATGATATGACATTGTGGTATAATTAAGCTATCAATTGCGCGCACATGGTTCCTTTACATCTTTAGCTCAAACTTTGAAGAGGATTCAGTTCCCTATACACTACACATAACTGTGAATTAATGGCAAGTATGCTGAAGTATCCTCCATTCGTACTGGTATCATATATCTGTCAGAAAACAATCACCGTAATTTGAGAATATGAAGTTTCGTCAGTTTTAAATTTCTGCAAAGCTAAACTACCACTTGTTCAGTAGTACTAGCAACCACAGGTTCACAGCACAACTAGTAGTACTTTAGCCGACCACAACTGCAGTTAATCTTGTAGGAACTTGAGGGAAGCAAGTTACTGAAATTCCTCAGTTACATTTTTCATTACCGTAAGCATATCCCTCTTGAATAGTTAGTTGGTCTTGCACTTCGAGCTTTCTGATTAGACCGGCACGGTAAGCAATTCGGTTTCTAATTTCTCCTCAGAAACATTCGGTGGAAATAGGGGATATGGTAAGCAATTAAGCAGAGATGCGCTCTCGTCTT
>CM070765.1:11823590-11876090 GCA_036346245.1 Bonia amplexicaulis
AAGGTGTCCTCCGTTTCAGATGTTCACCAGTTATCGCACAAGTTTGCACATCTCACCGGTGTCGGTGACCTCTACTTTGCAAAAGCAGGCTATGATAACAAGAGCAAGTGGTAAACCATCGCATTTCTTCAAGGCCCTTCGAGCAGGGTGGATAATCCTGCAAGCAAGTGCTTCAAGAACAAACTCTTTGAGTCTTCCTTGTCAAGCAATGACGGATTTAGGATTTTATAAATGGGTGTTCGCTAATTATATTGTGTTACATTTTTTAATATATACTTATATTGGTTTATAAAAACTGAAGATAAAAGTCACATTTCTAAGTCTATTGAAAGTCAATAACACTAAAAACTTTGAAGTAATAAACTAATACTAACATTTTATTTAGTGGTAGCACAATTACAACTTTTTAGAGTAAAACTCTTACAACTTTAGCTGACAACACAAGTGTGCACTTTGTTTTAAATAGATATTAACTTTAACCCACTTCTCTTTTCTTATTTTCTATGTTAGCATATTAAATGGTGTTTTTTCACACACATCGAAAAAGAAGTAGTACATATTTTTGTTTTTGACATATGTTGTCTCTATTTATAATTTACCTCTCTATAAGAATAACAATTAACATGAGCACTTTGACGAACATATTGCTTCCGAAAAATAAAATATAAATATTTATAAACCAAAACCAACTCTCCCAAATGATGTATATTTTGGATTGGAAGGATTATATAAATTCTTGTGACCACTAGATTTATGACAATTGGCACCATCAAATTCTTTCTAATAAAGCATCTGAAATATCTAGATATTTCTAGGAAACTATCTGGATTTAAGATCATGTTTATAGGATCTCTAGAACTCTTAATTATCTATATCTTTCATGTAGATAAATCATCAAATATTCCATCCAATAATTTTAATCTCTGATTAATATATGGTACTAGAAGATGATAAATTTACGAGATAGCGGATTACAAAATTCATAGCTTAAAATCTATTTATCGATTAACATAAATAAATGTTGTATAGAAAACTATCGAATTTCGCTACAATTATCTAGTAGATGGTATTTTTAAATTACTTTCATACGATATCCAAAACTATAGGAGAACAATATAGCAGTTAGCAGATATACTAGTCTTTTCTCTAACGAATACTTTTACTTCCTCTCTAATTTTAACTCTAATCTCTAATTAAATTAACAAACATAGAGAAAACCAAATCGTTAGCTAAACGAGAAGCGAGAAAGCCACGATCTCATCTACCTTTTTCCCCGGCTCTTGTTCCCTTGCTACTCCTCCTTTTCTTCCCTTGATTGACACTAATTTTCCACCTCATTGCCTCGCTTGTTGCACCTCCGTCTTCTGTTGAGACAAATCTGCTGGATTGGATTGGCGGCATGAGATCTGTCGATGGCGGAGCCTTGGCAACGACCAACTGCGGGATCTTCATCTCACGCTCTACACCGCCTTGACCATCGAAGAGGAATTGGAAGCTCTGGGCTCTTTACTCGGAGTACTTGGCAACTGAAAACTCTAGCTCGGTTCTGGCTCCTCTCATAAAAATGTTGTGGTTCATAGCGCTTGAAGTAATTGTTCATTGGGATTACTTGGCACGCCCCTCCTCCGAGATTTGAGTGGTTGCCGCCTAGTCGCATCTTTTCGAGTTCCTAAGTGGATTGGAGAAATTGGTGTAATACAGGTAGGGTAAGCCAGACCCGGCCCAACCCAACCCCAAAGCTATATAAGAGAGAGAGCCGAGAGGAGAAGCAACCAGATATATTTGCTCCTCCCGTGCTTATCCACTCCTTATTCTTGTCATTGTCTCCCTGCTGCGTTGTCGCCATGCAGACGTTGCCGTCGCCATAGCTTACCGACCAGTGTCGTCATTGCCGCTTGTTGCTTGCTACTCCTCGGCGCCGCCGCTTGTCGCCGCCGCATTGCTGCATCTTGGTCGCCGTCCCACCCGCTCGCGCGCGCCGATCGACCGACCGACCCGGTCTTGCCGCTCGGGCGCCACCCTCGCTCGCCTCGCCTCCGCTCACGCGCCGCTGCTGCCACGGGAGTAGAGGAGGGCCGTGGTGGGGGCGAAGGGGAAGTCGCCCGGCCGTGAGGGAGAGAGGAGGAGCCGCCGTGGCTGGGAGAAGAGAGGAGGAGGAGGAGGAAGTCGCGGGAGGAGGGCCTGTGAAGAAAAAGAAGAAAGGAGGGCGGGTGGAGTGAAGAAAAGGATGAGAAGAAAGGAGAGCCCGGTGGAAGGAAAAAAGAGAAAGAAGGTAAAGAAAGGAAGAGGGCCGGAGAGGCGCGGTCGGTGAAAAAAAGAGAACGCCGTATCAAGGGAAAGGAAAAGGGAAAGAAAAGAAAGAAAGGAAAGAAAGGGAGAAAGGAAAAGAAGAGAAAAAAGGGAAGGTTTCACCGTTGCGGATCCGCGGATCCGGCCAAGGAAAAGAAAGTAGTGCCTCGACCCGATCGCTCGGGGCGTGGTGGCATCTCAAATCCCTTCTCCCTGTTTATTTGCCGAGTCAGACATAGGTTAGTATACCGATAATTAGAATTGATGCATGTGAATATTTAATTATCGTTACTAGCATGAATGCCTGAACGGTGAAATCGGTATTGCCACTGTAGATCTAGTCGATCCGTGGCAAAAGAGGGAGGAGGAGAGCATAATTTGAGATTAAACAGTATAATCGATTAAAATGAGATTAAGCGTGTAGAAATCAATCGGCGAGTATAAATAATGAGATCGCTAATTTTACAGACTAGTAAAGCATCGGGACAATGAGAGGTCGCCCATTGGGACAGGGTTTGATTATGTCGGGTCGAACGTTAGAGCGATGCCGTTTGCTCGTTTATGAGTGTATTGCATTAGCGATGAATTGAAATAATTAATGCTTGTTCAGGTGGCGGTTCGAGTCTGGTGTCGTCCACGCATCGTTCGCCAGGTTAACAGGCAAGTGCATGGTAGAACAGTAAAATGTGGCGAATGTTTGTTATTCGTATTCCCATGCTATGATTTCTGATTTGAGATGTTGCATGTGATTATGTGCTAATCATACCTTGACGAGTAACGTTTATGATTAGACATTCACATTTGAGGCATATTGCATCATGTAAAATGCATAAGAGCCAGGTCGGTGAGAAAGTCATGACTAGTCCGGGTGCTCTTGAATAAGAGCGGTCGGTGAGAAAGTCAAATGACTAGTCCGGAGTGCTCGGAATAAGACCTCTGAGGTAGACAAATGAGTGGTCCGTCGACGGTGGACCCTCCGCTATCCGGTATAAGCTACGATTCTGAGCATCTGGATGCATTGCATGATATTGCATTGCATGAAAGTGACAGAGAAAGTAATCTGATTCTGAGACAATTGTGATTTATAGTTCTGAGCATCTGAGATGCATTGCATGATATTGCATTGCATGGAAGTAACAGAGAAAGTAATCTGATTCTGAGCAGTTGTAATTCTGATTCTGATTACAACATTGACTTACAATTCTGATTCTGACATTGATTCTGATTTACAATTCTGAGACATAGAATTGAATTCTGATTCTGAGACATAGGATAGATTCTGATATCTGATTCTGAGACTTAACTTCGACTTACGATTCGTGAAATTGATTGAATTGCTAAAGTGGTGTTCTTGTTTTATCGTGTGCTTGTTGAGTCTCGGACTTACCCTTGCTTTGTCGTTGTTTTAGGTGAATGACGACGACATGCATGGAATGGGGATATAACTTTGGCCTTGCACATGTAAATATGAGTTTAGTCGTCTGGCGAGGCTTTATGTTTAATTCGGTGTTTAGTCTTGTTAGCTCGTTGTTAGGTTTAGCTTGCTTGCGAGCGTGGTTCTTTATGTTATAGCTTGTGAAATATGCAGCTAGTCGTCATGCATTTATCTTCTGATATTTTGGTTTGCTCCACGTGGGTAATCATATAAAAGGAACAGGAGTTGTCTGCTAAAGTTGATTTAGCAACACTTTTGAATTGTTAAGGGTGTGGTGGTAGCATCTTGAGCCTTGTGGAGGGCCGGGGTGTTACATTGGCAACCTCTGCATTCTAAAGATTGCGATAAGGAACTTCGAGCAATGGGGTTGGTATTCTTAAAGGATTGCTGCCCTCAACTTTGCTCTGTCATTGTATGTGCAGACGGGCCGTTGAAATGATTGTCTTTGACAAGGCGGGATTCTCAGTTCTCAAGTACTTGAAGAACAAGTGCAGTGTACCTTGGCTGAAATTTGAGGCGGATGCAATGCCAAATCTTCGGAAGCTCATGCTAGGTTTCAATGCCCTTGGAGCAGATCAACACGGTACTAAACCTATCAGAATTGAGCACTTGCATGGCCTTAAAGAGATCTCTGCAAAGATTGATGGTGCAGGTTCTGATGCAGATTCTGCCTTGGCTATAGCCGTTAGCAGCCATCCAAGAAATCCTAGAATCAACGTGCAAGGTAGTAGTATTGTGACTAAAGAGAGTATCAAGATGAGATCCACGAGGAAGACCACGATAAACATTACGGGACTCAAGATGGGGAATCAAGAGAAGATGAGAGCAAACAAGCTGGAAGTATGGCGAGACAAGAGCAACAACACAGACCAAGAGAAGATCATGGAGGATGACCCAGATGAAATCGCGAGACACCACGTTGAGTGCGGGACTTGAGCACTAATAAATTTGGGTGCACAGACCAGCTTCCTTTTTGTTCTAAATTTTGGTTCTTGCTATTTTCAGATGACTTTTTTCTGTAGCCCTCCTTATTTTTCCTATTTGGAAATCGATATGCGTCTCCTCTTGCATATTCATGTCCAGACTCAACATTCTATTGACCGACAGTGATTTTTATTCTTGCAAAATGGTGGTATCCATGGATAACATTGCAAAATACATAAACAATACAATTATGTGCCTTTTTTCACATTTCACGATCTCTATGATATAAATCCCACCATTGCATTTCAGAATAACGAGTTAGGAAAAAAAATTTGTAAAGTAGCAAGGGTACTCTTGAGCTTCGGCAATACATCTATTAGCATCGTTTTCACGGCCCATCTTGATTTTTTTTCACATACTAGTTGTCAAGGATGGAAGTTTTACCAAAGTACCCAGTTAAGTATGTGCCTTGAGCGCCGTGAGTACTTTTCTTGCTCAATATTCTTGCTCAGCTGGCAGACATGTCTGAGCTGAGGAGGTCAAGATCCTCAAAGATCAGTTTGGCACCGTGAGTACTTTTCTTGCTCAGCTGGCAGACATGTCTGAGCTGAGCATGCAGATGGAGGCCTGGAGGAATCAAATGAGGGAGATGACGTACGACATTGAGGACCATATTGATGAGATTATGCTCCACTTTGACAAAGATATTCACCAAGCTGCTAGGTATTCTGAGAAATGGGTTGGGCTGTGAAACATCGTTCATCAACTTCGAGATCTCAAAGGACAAGTGGGGATGTTTGACATGCGTAAGGCTGAAATGCACACTTTGGGATCAAGCTATCTGGTATGTATATTGGGACCTGGAGGGCTGGGCATTGCCAAGGAGGTGCGTAATAAGATCGAAGGGCGATTTCAAACGTGGCCATCTTGTTATATATTGCAGTACTATTATTGGAATCGAACATTTTACTAAACCTATCATCGACTTCAAAACCAATACTATCACGAAGACCGAAGTTGCTCTCAATATCAACACCAATACCACGGTGTAATCACCAAATCAACTTCACTATCTACCGGTGCTCGACCTCAACCTCCTCCTCTACCCACACCCCGACCTCCTCTACCGGTCGTCACCAACACCAATATCACTAACAAATTGCACATCGGAGGAACACGAAGAGAAGGTGTCATATCGGAACTAGGATTCCACATTCGAAGCATTTTATAATATTCGCATCAAGACATCATTCATCGGCATTCGAGGCGGGGCAATGCCCAAGCACCAAAGGCTCGGGTAAGATTCGAGGCGGAGGGATAGGACAAATGCGTCATTGCACCGTCGGCATCAAGCACCTCAAGCCTCGAGGAAATCTACATCTTGTAGGATCGGTTTGGCAGAGAGGGGTGAATGGTGCCTTTTAAAATAATTTCTCCCAAAGTATTCACAAAGACTTCAACTTCTCCTATAGCTATAGAAGCTACAAAGAAGATGACTCAAGCTCTTTGGAAAACACAATTAGATCGATAAAGAGTTAATATTGACTTGACCTTTGCAATGTCTTTTGTGCGATCAAAGCAGATAAAACAGTAGCTTGGTTTTGAAGACAATCTCGCATCCGGCGAAAAAGAGAACTAAAAATCGATCAATAGCCGAGCAATAGAAGGAAAAGACGACCTTTGTATTGCGAAATGAAAGCGCATCTGCGGTCAAGTACGAGATGGCGAAAAGAGATGCTACGAAATCTTGAAGAAAAGCGGAATCGGTGAAGGCTTCAAAAGCGAGATGAAGAATCTTGGCAAGAGGTAGTAGAAAGACTAAATTTTGCACCAAAGAAGGAGACGTAATCTTGGACAATACCTAGCGAAATGCCAAAACCGAAACCAAGATCTTCTTTGAAAATTTGGAAGAAAAGGAGCATCACAAGAGCGCTGTTGCATATTGTTGGCAACTATCGCTCCTTTGTTGTGAATGCTGATGAACAAATTCAACCCGAAAGAGCAGCTATTGTTGTTGAAGATGAAAACAAGATTTGGACGAATTCTGGGACACGCAGACAACAAGATACTCATGCGTACCGAGGCGGGCGAAAAATGGGGCTACTAAAGATGTAGTCTGTAACTGCTATCCGACAATAGGAATTCAGCAGTACGAAAATTGGGAAACTTCATTTGCCGAACTGCTCACTGGACTAAAACCGACAAGAAGAAGCAGCAGCAGAAAATGCAGTCGACAAAGGAAGAACCAGAAAACCGTAAATTCAGACAAACCCAAAAACTGCTGTTGCCGACTGAAAAGTACAGAGATCTCCCTCACGGATTAAATTCCCAACAAATTTTTTAATCTTTGGCTAAGAGATTTTGTAGATAAGTTAGCAATAACCACTTTGAAATCTCTGAGCCAAGTTTCATCTCAAATCAAAAAGGAAATCAACATCTAGCTCAAACCCTAGAACCAACTCGGCATGAACAGAGGACAAAACAGAGAAGGCTCAAAACTGAAAACTGAGATTTAAATGAGATTAGCTCTTGGGAAAAACGATCAAATGATCTTGGGGCATCATCCTAACATAGAGCAATCCATTTTACACCTTGCTAGCAAGAATCAATACCAAGTCATGAAGAGGAAGAAATCAACAGAGCAAGAACACCAATAAGAACAGGAAGACAAGGACAACTCAAATTAAAGATTTCATTTCTAGAGGCAAGAAGATCACAAAGGAATTCCCATACGCCTGTACATTTGAACAAGAAAAGAAATTACATGAAGGATTCAACTAGCTCTCTCCCTCTACATCTCTCAATAGCACATGAGCTCAAGAACAAGGGAGGAGGAGAACTCACAGGGTCACACACTCACGCAGGAACTACAAAGCAAGGGCTAAAACAACCTCCTGCCACTCCTACCAACTCATACCAACTAAAGCCTCCAAAGCAAAACAACCACAAAAGCCTCTTTTGACTAGAGCTAACCCTAATTCCCTCTCAAAGCCATTGAGTTGGTGAGGGGGTATGCAGCCCTCAACTCCTATTTATAGCCCTTGGCTAACGGGTCTCCAACCCGTTATGCCGGCTAAACCCTAACGGAGCCGCTCCGCTTGCGCGACCTCATGAAATCCCGTTTAGCCCCTCCTGCACCTTCCGGGAAGCTTCCGCGCTCCTTGCCTCGCACGCCTTGCAACCACCTCGAGTCCACGTCGTCTTCGACACGTCCCGACCGTTCTGACCTCAGCGCCACCTGCGCCTAGTCCGGTCACCTCGTGTCTCACCACGACTCCACCTCGACGTCCTGCAGTCACACAGACAAGAAACACATCAAATAGCACCGCTCGATACATGAAAGCGTAAACAGAGAACAAACACAGCCGAGTCATCGAATATACAACCTAAACCCATACGACTAGGTTCGACCAAGTCCGACCGAGTCCGTTCACGCCACGCATAGCGTCTAGGTCCGAACCAACCGACTCAAACTCGACTTTTAAGTAAGCGATGTCAATTACTCATCATACACAACGGGATGACCTCCACATGGTCTCTCAATCTCCCCCTTGATGAGTATATTGACAAACCCAGAAAAAGCATGAAGTAGAGTTTGAAGAGTCCAACATGGTCCAAAGAAAGAAATGGAACTCATGACCATGTCGACAGAAGGAATCACTAGAGCAACTCAAGAAAGAGTAAATTGTTCTCCAAGCTCTAGATTCCCAAAGACTTTTCTCCAATCTATTCTCCCCTTTTGGCAATAAACACATCAAGAATGCAAAGAGAGAATAAGTCAAGATGATGGATGAAATGGCGAAGTTTGTTTATTCTAAGCATTTAGAGCCATGAGAATTATCCAAATGACCATAATGTATTACACCAAGCCATAACTTAATGAAGAGCTATCTAGATCATGGTAAAATATGTATATGCTAGCTAAACCAAAGAGATGACAATCTGAATTATAGTGCAATTTGTGAACAAATTAAGTCATCAATGAGCAAAGTCTAGCTAGAGACATCCAAGGATGATGCAAGCCATGTCAATTAAGCTAAGCGGAACCAAGAAGCTAACATTGAGTTCAAGTAGAGTTCTATATGCTCAAGAGTGAAACATTTGTTCAAGTACTTGGTTCTTTTAGTAGCTTAAGCAAATTGAGCACAAATGACATATTTTCTTTTGAAACTTATGGTCGTTTCCAACCAATATTTTTATCATGTGCTAGATCTCAAGCCTTATGCGACTACTCCAAGAAAGAAGCTTAAGAAGATACTCTAGGTCATCCAAAACTCCCCCTGAGTTCATGCCTTGTGCAATGGCAAGCCGTCTCATGAGAAAGAATTGGTGAAATCAGTTTTTTCGCACAAAAGAGATCTTTTTGCTTTTGAAAAGATTGTACTAACCTATGCATCATCAAGAGACTAAAACAACTCAATTTAAGGCTCAATGGAGATTCAACGCTCAACTCAGCCTATTTGACATGGCATGGATCATAAAAGGATAGCTCAAGAAAAACTAATATCGAGTGCTAACATGACAAGTTTTAGTTTAAATTGAGCAAGTTTAATTAACTTATCATGGCAAAAGCTAGTTTACACATATGAAGTCATGATAAATGTAGCAAATAAGCACAAGTCATGGAAAGGTGTAAAGCAGTTTAACATGTCATCAATGGATAATAATCAAGGCTCCATGGAGTTATATTACAATGCAGAATGACATGCAAGTAAATCCAGCTTCCCTTCAACATGTGATGCAACTTTTAGTTCAAGTTGAGTTATGTCAATATTAAGATCTAGAAGTTCCCAAATGAACTCCCCCTGAACCAAAGCAATAAAAACGAGAAGCTGGCAAAGAAATCAAGAAAGGCAGTCCTTAAAGCATAGATAAGATAGAGAATACTAATGACTCAGACTAACTCTTATCTACCCCATATGACTCCAGGACAACAGCTGTCGAGTAAAACACACACTAGAGAGCAAACACGTACTCTGTCTACCCGAGGGTGGCCCAACCCTCGCTAGAACCTAAGAGAAGTGAGTGAGCTCAACCTAGTGAGATAAAAGCGACTATCCCGAAGCATAAGATAAGAGCAAGAAGTCTAAGCAACTCAGCAAGAAAAACACTCTAACCTATGCTAGAAGGACTAAAACCCAATGCACCCGCAGATGCGATGCAATCGTAATGGAGACAGAAGCATAAATAATATGATAAAGCAGTAAAGCACAAAACTCCCCCTCACAACAGTCCATAAGGACAAACCACCCCAAGCTCTCCCTCAGAGTGAAAACCGAAGCTATCCAATGGCTTGGTGAAGATATCGACCAACTAGTGGTCACTCTCCTGGCTGGAGCATGATGTCACCCTTCTCTACATGGTCTCGAAGAAAATGATATCGATATCGATGTGCTTGGTCCGAGAGTCTTGCACTCGGTTCTTAGCAATGCTAACCATGAGACGTGTTATCGCGAAGAAGCGGAACACGCTCGATAGCATAACAAAGTCCCAGAGTCGAGACCATCCAAAGCACTTGGCTATATGGCCCAGGCTGCGACAGCGTACTCGGCCTCTGCGGTGGGGTGTGCAACACCGGATGCTTCCTCGAAGACCAAGAAGCGAGAGAAGTGCCAATGAGCTGGCGGTGCCAGTGCTCTTCCTATCTATCCCTGACACCGCAAAGTCGCATCCAAAAGGCTCTAAGGGATGAGCAGGGAGGAGAAAGAGTACCGATACCATAGTCAATGGTAGCTCGAAGGTACCGAAGATCGCTTCACCGCTGGCGGTGAGACACGCGAGGAGAAGCACGAAACCGAGCACAAAGACACACGGAGAAGTGTATGTCGGTCTCGGCGGTGAGGTACAAGAGAGAGCCAATCATGCTTCAATTCCTTTTGATCGGTGGCTCACCGTCCTCATCTCGGGTCTAGAACATTTGTAGAAGCCATCGGAGTCGACACCGCTTTCCATCACTCATGTCAAATCGTCTCGGGAGGTCTCGAGTGTACTTGCCTTGATGCAAGAAGGTACCCTCCGAGTGCCGCTTGATCTAGAAGCCAGGAAGAATGTCAACTCACCCATCATGCTCATCTCAAACTCGGTGCTCATGACATCCAGAAGCTGTGAAACTAGAGCATGGGAAGAGCCGCCAAAGATGATGTCATCGACATAAATTTAGACGGCGGAGATCATTGCCAAGCCGTGAATAAACAAGGTCTTGTCAACTTTACCCATCTCAAAATCATGTCTCAATAGATATGACTTAAGCCTCTCATACCAAGCTCTAGGGGCTTGCTTAAGTCCATACAACGCTTTGAAAAGCTTGAAGACATGACATAGACTTCTTCCTCAATGAAGCCATTGAGAAAGGCACTCTTGACGTCCATCTGGTAAAGCTTGAAACCCTTAGAAGCTGCAAAGGCAAGCGAATTCTAATGGCCTCAAGGCGATCTCTGAGGGCAAGGTCTCCTCGAAGTCTAGACCCTCAACCTGGGAGTACCCCTGAGCAACCAGTCTAGCCTTGTTTCGAATGACTACCCCATCCTCGCTCTGCTTGTTCTTGAACACCCATTTGGTCCCAATGATATTGTGACCTCGAGGGGGCTCAACGAGCGTCCATACCTTGTTTCTTTCAAAACTCTCGAGCTCCTCATGCATGGCATTGACCCAAGACTCATCAGATAAAGCATGACAAACGTCTTTGGGCTCAAAGGAAGCTACGAAGGCATAGTGGAGACAGAAAAGTGACATGCCAGACTTGGAGCGTGTGACTCGCTCAAATAGGTCTCCAATCATACGCTTTCGGAAGGGTGAGATTATTGGATGTGTCTTGGAGGTCCGGGATGAGATGAAGAAGTGGCCTCTACCTCGTGATCGGCGGGATAGGAGCAGAGCCACTAGCTCGGAGGAGGCGAAGGCATGGGCTGATCGCCTTGAGGTGCGGTGGAAGAAGGCACCTCAAGGGGTGGATGAGGGACTGGATCAGGTAGACAACCCTCGTCTCCATCGTCCTCATCATCCACGAAGATGGTCTCGGACTGCTCTAAAGAACCTGAGATGTCGGGCCTAGTCCCCGGACTGGCCTCATCGAAAGTCACCTCACAGGTTTCTACCATTTTACTAGACTCGCAGTTCCAGACCCTATAGGCCCGCGAAGAAGTCGAGTAGCCTAGAAAGATCCCATCACAAGGCGTGACTCGAACTTATCTAGGTTCCGGACTTCAAAATAAAGCACTTGCAACCAAACACATGAAAATGAGAGGCTGGGCTTTCGCCCATATCTCGACTCATAAAGTGCGGTGCAAGTGTGCCCTCGAAAAACTTCGATTTGAGATATGGCCGCGGTAGCTATAGCCTCGACCAGAACTTTCGCGGTGTAGAGTATTCATCGAGCATCGTCACGGCCATCTCGACCGAGTGCGGTTCTTCCTCTCCACGACGCCATTCTGCGTGGGACGTGCGGAGAAGGCGATGCTCTACACTCTCTCACCAGAACCTCTCAAAATAGGAATTCTTGAACTACGTACCATTATCACTGCGGATCGCTCGTAAGGCACACGGAAGCTCAGCGAAGGCCTCTTGAAAAGACCTCGGAAATGTGTAAGCGTCTCATCCTTGAGGCTAAGAAAAACACCCAAGAATACCTCGAAGTCATCGACCACAACAAGAACGTACCACTTCCCTCCTGCTGATTGCACTCGGTGGTCCGGTGTGTCCATGTGGAGCGGTGTCTGGTGCATCGGTCATAATGCTTGTGTGGGAGGATGAGAAGCGGCAACCATCTTGCCGCGTCCGGCATGGAGTGCAAATAAGATCTTTGACCATCTTGAGTTTGGCGAGACCACGAATGAGATCATGACCGCTAACTCGAGTCAAATGGTCAAATCCAACATGACCAAGTCTCCTATGCGAGAAGGAAAGGTCGCGGGACTCGAAGCAAGCAAACAACGGAGAGGATCACGGAAGACTCGGAGAAATCAGCACGAAAGATCCTCCCAAAGCGAGAAATCCATAAACCGGACTACAGAAGAATCAAGAATTTTGGGTTGTTTTCTTAAAGCTCACCTCGAAATCATCATCGGTCGGTGAGAGGCGAAAGCAAATTGTCTTTGCAGACTTACTAACCAAGGCAACATCTTTTAAAATAAATGAATCATTAATGCGCCTGTACCTTTGGCGATGACTCGCCCGGATGAAGCGTCTCAAAGTGATCGTCTCATCACACAGGGCTCGGGCAGGGAAGAAAACCAGGAATCTCCGGTCATGTGTCGTGACACCCGAGTCTGAGCCAAACCTTTCCTTCCCCTGCCGTGAACACGAGTCAAGCAGTAAAGTCTCGATACTAGGGTAAATCAGCAGTGATTTTGGCACCCAATCTTGAGTAACACGTCGAGCGAGATGAAGTAGTCAAGCACGACCGACCTCTATCTACTCTCGCTCTCCGTCGCTCAAAGAAGCGAAGATCCGTGGCAGACACTGGAAGGCATTCTTTGGGTCCGGCGCTACTGACAGCGAGTCGGTGCAAGCAACAGTGATCACCGCCAGTTAGGCATCTCGATGGGGAAAACGAGATCTACCCTCAGGACGGCGGAAGTCACGACCAGAGGGAGCACGAAGACGAAAAACAGAAGACTCAGAAAAACCAAGTCCTCGGTGCTGCCCAAAGCTACCAACAGTAGCAAACCTAGACCTCGTGTTGGTCTTAGGTGCACTCAAGGTCTGGGGCTGACCCTGAATACGCCTAAGAGACTCAACACGGTCTCTTCGCGCGATCTTGGCGCGCTTGAAGCAATGGTCAAACAAATGTCCATCCTTCGGCGGAAGGTGCAATGATACCGCCTACGAGGGGCGAAGGCGCATGTGAAATCACCTTGTTGTCGAAATTCCTTGGACAAAGCCCCGATTTAAATTGAACTTTCTTGTTCTTAGGCTTGACCTCAATCACACTGCGACTACGGTGCGAGCACGACAGGTGGATGTTTCCTCACATCCTCACGGAGATCATATCCTAGACCCTGTTTGAACTTGCAAATCTTTGATTGGTCTAGAATAAGATTGAGATTCTTCTTGCCTCCTACAAATTTCTCGAGAGTGTTCATAAAGTGCGACACTCCACGAAAGAGAGGTGCAAGAAAAGCAAGGAGAAGAAGAAGAGACAGCAGGAGGAGAGGAAGGAGAAGAACCAATAGTAGAAGAGGAATAGCACGTGCATATTTCTCCTTATGCACGGCCACCTCAACCTTGAGGGCTTCGCAGGACACAGGGCAGTCCTAATCCTAGCCATTTGGTCTTAGTAACTCTTCCTAAACGTCTCTACCATGTCCTTATCCTTTTCCAACACCTCGGCCTGAAGGCACAAGCGGGCGTGATTTTCTAGAAGGTCCTTAGTTAGCTTCACACATTTATCATCCAAAGCAATCAAGTTAGATTTTAGTTTATCACAATTTTTGCATGGTGAGCTAACAGGGTCCTTAGAAGCATACTGAGCCATTTTCTTATTGTAGTCAATCATTTCTTGAAAGCTTTTTGAGGCGATTCAAGTTTAGCGATTAACAGGACAATTTACACATGAAGCAATAGGCTCAAGTAGAAAAGCTTGTAACTCAGCAATTTTATGATCTGCCCATTTTAGATTCATCTTTAAGTTATTACAACTTTCACACGTCTCGGGCAGATCGAGAAGCAATGTATAAAGACCTCTAAAAGCATTGTCCTTATCCTCACATAAGGTGCAAGAAATAGTCTCAACAGTAGAAGATGAAACAGGAGCTACCCTACTCATCTCAAGCTCAGCAAGAAGACTAATGTTCTCCACCTTAATCAAATCAAACTCAGAAGACAGACTAGCATGAGAGGTCCTTAATTTCTCCATATCATCAATCAAGGCACAACATGTATCACAGTCATCATGGGAGGGAGCAGATGTAAGCGAAGTAAGCTCCCGTGATAGTCTAGTTACTTCCTTCTCCAACTCAGCACATCTAGCCCTAGACTTGGCATGAAATCTACCTAGCTTAAGGAAAGCATCATTAAGCTGGTCATAAGTAGGGCTCACCTCGTCGGTCGGAATCAGCTCATTGTCGCTCGATCCGGTCTCGAGGCCATGAAGCACATCTTGGGAGAAGTTGAAGTCGCCTTTGGGTTCTTGATCACCCGTCCGTCGTCGTCGCTCCATCCCTCCACCTCGCCGAGGTCGAGGTCGTCGAAAGCGGTGAGGGAGCGGTGGAAGAACTTCTTCGCCTTCCCAAAGTTGCGAAACTTCTTCTTGCCTTGGACCGGTGCAGAGGACTTCGAGTTGCGGTTCCTGTTGGTGTAGTCGTTCTTGCCCGAACCGCTGAAGTCGCCTTTACCCTTCCCAAGCTTGGGACAGTTTGCTCGGATGTGGTTGGGGCCACCACACTCGAAACAAATCACGGGTCCTCCTCTTTTACCATCCCTCCTCCTCTTGTAAGCATGAGAAAATCTTCGCTAGAAGGGCTAGTTGTTCATCCATAAGTCGCTCTAGCGATCATCGGTTATGTCACGAGAGCGGCGAGAGAGAATCCACACAAAGGCTCGCAGAAGAAGATCCGAGCGGGATCGGTGACTAGTGCCATCGGCGTGACTTGACCGGCGAGACTATGTCAATCTCGTGAGTCTTGGTAGCGAGTAAAGCGCGTCAAGAGTCGGTCGAGAGGTTCGTGGTGTCCTTGATGGTAGTCACCTTCATCTCCCAAACGCGAAGATCGAGTGCGGAGAGGATTTGTCGAGCGTTATCCGAGTCGGAGTATGTGAGACCGACGGCTCGGAGGTTGCTCAAAATCTTGTGAAACCGAGAAGCACTCGTCAAGGACTCACCGACAAGTATCTCGAATTTCTTGTATTCACGCTTGGCGGTCTGTCGAACCATCTTGATCGGATGGTGCCCTCATGGTATGCATTGAGGTCACCCGGATGTCGTGGCGGACGACGGTGAGAGATGCGATCGAATTCGCTTCGCTCAACCCTCAATGATGATGTTCCTTGCCTTTGCATTTGCCTCAACATCAGCCATATTCCGGCATTGATGTTCTCATCGGCGGGAACAACAAAGCGAATCTTCACCTTCCGCGGATGGCATACCCACGAGCACGGATGTAAGTTTCCATTCGGCTTTTCGAAGGGTAATCCGGGCCATCGAAGATGGGCGGTTTGGTGGAATACTTGTGCATCGCCATGGCTTGCGAACGGTTAAGATCTATAGACAAGAGCTAACCGGCTCGATACCAATTGTAGGATCGGATTTGGCAACAGAGGGGAGGTGAATGGTGCCTTTTAAAAATAATTTCTCCCAAAGTATTCTCAAAGACTTCAACTTCTCCTATAGCTATAGAAGCTACAAAGAAGATGACTCAAGCTCTTTGGAAAACACAATTAGATCGATAAAGAGTTAATATTGACTTGACCAACGCAATGTCTTTTGTCGATCAAAGCAGATAAAACGATAGCTTGAGTTTTGAAGACAATCTACCGCATCCAGCCAGAAAGAGAGAACTAAAAATCTGATCAATAGCCGAGCAATAGAAGGAAAAGACAGCCACTGTATTGCCGAAATGAAAGCGCATCTGCGAGTCAAGTACAGATGGCCGAAAAGAGATGCTACGAAATCTTCAAGAAAAAGCGGAATCGGTGAAGGCTTCAAAGCGAGATGAAGAATCTTGGCAAGAGGTAGTAGAAAGACTAAATTTTGCACCAAAGAAGGAGGCGTAATCTTTGGACAATACCTAGCCGAAATGCCAAAACCGAAACCAAGATCTTCTTTGAAAATTTGGAAGAAAAGGAGCATCACAAGAAATGCACGCTGCATATTGTTGGCAACTATCGCTCACTGTTGTGAATGCCTGACTGAACAAATTCAACCCGAAAGAGCAGCTGTTGTTGATTGAAGATGAAAACAAGATTTGGACGAATTCTTGGACACAATGAGACAACGATACTCATGCGGTAGGAATGAAGCTGAAAAATGGGGCTGCTAAAGATGTAGTCTGTAACTTCTATCGGACAACAGGAATTCAGCAGTATGAAAATAGGGAAAATTCATTTGCCGAACTGCTCATTGGACTAAAACCGACAAGAAGAAGCAGCAGCAGAAAATGCAGCCGACAAAGGAAGAACCAGGAAACCGTAAATTCAGACAAACCCAAAAGCTGCATTGTTGGCGAAAATACAGAGATCTCCCTCACGGATTAAATTCCCAACAAATTTTTTAATCTTTGGCTAAGAGATTTTGTAGATAAGTTAGCAATAACCACTGAAATCTACAGGCCAAGTTTCATCTCAAATCAAAAAGGAAATCAACATCTAGCTCAAACCCTAGAACCAACTCGGCATGAACAGAGGACAAAACAGAGAAGACTCAAAACTGAAAACTGAGATTTAAATGAGGTTAGCTCTTGGGAAAAACGATCAAATGATCTTGGGGCATCATCCTAACATAGAGCAATCCATTTTACACCTTACTAGCAAGAATCAATACCAAGTCATGAAGAGGAAGAAATCAACAGAGCAAGAACACCAACGAGAACAGGAAGGCGAGGACAACTCAAATTAAAGATTTCATTTCTAGAGGCAAGAAGATCACAAAGGAATTCCCATACGCCTGTACATTTGAACAAGAAAAGAAATTACATGAAGGATTCAACTAGCTCTCTCCCTCTACATCTCTCAATAGCACATGAGCTCAAGAACAAGGGAGGAGGAGAACTCACAGGGTCACACACTCACGCAGGAACTAGCAGGAACTACAAAGCAAGGGCTAAAACAACCTCCTGCCACTCCTACCAACTCATACCAACTAAAGCCTCCAAAGCAAAATAACCACAAAAGCCTCTTTTGACTAGAGCTAACCCTAATTCCCTCTCAAAGCTATTGAGTTGGTGAGGGGGTATGCAGCCCTCAACTCCTATTTATAGCCCTTGGCTAACGGGTCTCCAACCCGTTATCTTGGCTAAACCTAACGGAGCCGCTCCCGCTTATGCGACCTCGCGAAATCCCGTTTCGCCCTCTCGCACCTTCAGGGAAGCTTCGCGCTCCTTGCCTCGCCGCCTCGCAACCACCTCGAGTCCACGTCGTCTTCGACACGTCCGACCGTTCGACCTCGGCGCCACTGCGCCTAGTCCGGTCACCTCGTGTCTCGCCACGACTCCGTCTCGACGTCCTGCAGTCACACAGACAAGAAACACGTCAAATAGCACCGCTCGATACATGAAAGCGTAAACAGAGAACAAACCTGTCGAGTCATCAGAATATACAACCTAAACCCATACGACTAGGTTCGACCAAGTCCGACCGAGCCCGTTCGCCGCATAGCGTCTAGGTCCGAACCAACCGACTCAAACTCGACTTTTAGTAAACAATGTCAATTATTCATCATACACAACAGGATAACCTCCACATGATCTCTCATGTACACATTGGGAGCTATGGCGCCAAGGCATCTAACAGAAGAGATGCATAGTCGGTGTTGAGGAGCACCATTAAAATGCACCCAGGTCGTCATCCTACAGTCAGAAGCCGCGACCCGCAGCAAGTGCAGAGCACTCGCGGAGCTCCACAAAGATGACATGATGTCATGGTTCATTGTTGAGAATATTGATATCATGGCTTTACAAAGAAGATGCAGTCGCATACTCCATTGGTACAATAGATGCATGCTCGTGTAGCTTCTTCTTAGCCTCGTTGAAAAGTGATGTGACTTTTGGCTTGTTGCAAGAAAGATTAAAAGAGTAAAAGACGCTCGTGTTGAGAAATCCCTTTGTTTAAGAGCCTGTTCTTTTTGGCTGCGGCTTGTGGCTTTTGGCTGCGGCTTGTGACTTTTGGGCTGTTTGCATGAGAGATTACAGAGTAACAGAAATTCACGTGTGATTTTTGCTGATATAAATGAAGTCAGTAAAGTATGTACTACAATTAACTAGTAGACTCTATCTTAAAAAAATACTCTATTTAGAAGCTAGTTACTGTAGAAAAGCCGAAAGCAACTTTTAGAAGCTGAAAAGAACAGGGCTAAAGCGGTTCGTGTAGTGACTCCTATAAATAGTTTATAGAAGTCACTTTAAAAAACCACCTTGTTCAAAAACCAGTTTTTAAAAACCAAAAGCTAGAAATTGTTTGAAAACAGGGCCTAAATTTGTATTTGTTGTGGCAAACTGCGGCCTGATACTGTGCTATCTTTACTATGGCTGCACTTGTGCGGTTGTGCCGTCACTGGTTACTGGTTAGCATCGCAAACTTCGTTGGGCTGGAGCTGTGCTACGGCCCGCGATGACTCTTAGGCGCCTGCGCGTAATACAACTAGGCTGATGAGCCTAGTCAATCGTGGTCTCTTGCGACCCTTGCATATCTGAATAATCAAGTATCAACATTGATCCATCTCACATAAAAGTATCAGCAATGATCGGGGTTAGCCACGATTGTAGTCCATTTGTGATCTGTCTCACAGGGATAACCTCATGGATTTCCCCTTTCGTTGGAAGAAGCTAGAGAGGAAAACTTCGTATGCATTGTAGAGCAACCTAAAATCCTTTTTTTTTCTCTTATTAAAAAAAAAGAGCTTACACGCCTATCCTAAAAATCTGCAACTCATCTTTTATCCACAGAGCAATTATTTGATGGACGAGACATATACTAGTACTTCGGCCTATTAATTGAACGTAACAGAGACGCATCACCACTAATACACAAATAGTTGCTAACTATCGACGAAGTCAGTCCAATTGGATGCCATTTATCATGTACTACCCCACGCTACACGCTAACGTCGCTACAATCTATCAACATCTATGTAATTGGTGACCCGATCGATCAATTCTGTCAAGACGTAGCTACAAGGATAAATTATTTAAATAAGATAGGTGACGATCGTCCATTGGTTTTGCCCAAGAGAGCTAGTAAATGTTCCAGCTCGATTGATCAGATGTGTGTCATGCAAGCATGCATATATATATCCCGTATCTAACTAATTCCTCACGTCACAAAATAGTGACATTTTTAATATTTACAAGCATGATCCCTAAAATATATATATATTTGATCATTAATTCAAGGGGTTATCTACTTATAAGATGACTAAAATTTTCTTAAGCATAAGAGCATGTATAATGCAGACTCTTAAAGAGATGCTTAGCAATGAAAAACTGATTTTTTTTGCCACATAGGATAGATAATGTGTTTATTTTGAAGCATTGATGCTTAAATAAGCATCGGTGCTTAGTATGTGCTTATGTGTATAACTATATCTATTAATAGATAATATAGCATCTAAGTACCCACCGAAGAGATGTTTGCATTAGAGGAAATAACTTTTGCATGGATGCTTGATGATGTAGTTATATTCTCTCTCTTTAAACATTCATATATAAGCATCTTCCATTGTACATGCCCTAAGGGGTCGTTTTTTTGGGTCATGTCTTATGACTACGGCAACCGCACGTGCGCTTACTCGGGACAGTCAGAGGCCACGACCCGCATCAAGCGCAGAGCACTCGCTTCTGCATACTCCATTGGTACAATAGTTGCATGCGCGCATAAGCAGCTTCTTAGTTCGTCCTTGTTGTGGCAAGCTGCGGAGGCGGCGCGGGGTGGGGAGGGCGTCGGCGGAGGCGGGAGGCGGGCAGCGGGGTGGGTAGGAGGAGGCGTCGGTCGGCGGAGGAGGCGGGAGGCGGCGGGCGGGGTGGGAAGGAGGCGTTGGCGAGAGAAGTGGGAGGCGGCGGCGCAAAGGTGAGTGAGCGGACTGCAGAGGAATTACAACGCACGGAAGAATGAATCGAGGGCGGAGTGAGCGGAGTGGGCGGTTACGGGAGTGAGCGGAGTGGGCGGTTGCGCGAGTGAGACCTGTGGAGGATGGACGAATTACCACCAACTTCAATTTTTAAGTAGTAGAAATAGAGATTACTTATTAATCTAATAAATAAAAATTATTAAGAGAAATTAAAATTTAAAAGTTACTGAAAAGCTAAAAAGAACATAATCTTGCCACATCTGCATCTATGATGGTTTACCCTTTTGTGCTGCTGTGCCTGCTGATATGTACGATGCCCAAGCTCCAAAGAAGGCTTGAGCAAACTATCAGTTATCAGGGATGGGAGCATCACGTACGTCGCTGCACTACTGACATCGAGCACCTATCAGTCCGCGATAAGGAAGGTTCAGTAGGGTGTAAAATCGGATTCGAATGGATATTATTTTTAATATAACCTAACTCATATTTTTTCTTCGGATTTGGTACCAATCGGATTCGGTACCAATCGGATTCGGTGCCGGATCGGTCGAGATTAACCCGAGCCGTTTGCACCCCTACTTATTTGTAAGAAATACATGCAGTACAACAAATAGAGTAGAAGGACGTACTGTCAAGAACTTGATGTTACTACTTAGTAGCTGATGTGGAAGATTTTATTTTACCATTGCAAAAGAAAATGAAACATCAAATAGTAGCACTAACCTGAAATCAAACTTGAAGATGTATCGGATTCGGACGGATATTGTTGTTACCATATCCTAACTCATATTTTTTTCTTCGGATTCGGTACCAATCGGATTCGATGCCGCATCGATCGGGATTAACCCGATCCGTTTGCACCCCTAATTTTCCGCTATCTCCAGAGTTCCGTGCAATGGGTAGGGAATTTTCTTTTCTGTTGGACTCATCAAATTGGGCCATGACTTTAGGCACGGCAGGGGAAGATTCTATCCTTTAGTGGCTTTCCACCCACTAATATTGGGCCCAAACAAAGCCTTCTCAAGTATAATAATCTGTTGCACATGCTTTGTGCCAAGTTTTCATTTCTTTTTTTTTTCAAAAGATGCAAGACAGATACACATAACCTACATATACCTACTTACACCACACGTATACACATATGTACATTCCCTGCACACGGTAACAACTAATCGTGCCAACCTTTCGTTTTGATGGCACATGGATGGACAGCCACCCACTCTATAATTTGATCTAAGTTTCTCACATTCAATCTACATGATTGTAGTCTATTTGTGATTTATATCACAACGATAACTTTATGGATTACCCCTTTCATAAGAAGCAGCAAAAGAGGAAATTTTCATATGCATCGTTGAGCAGCCTAAAATCTTCTCTCTTATGAGTCATCGTTTATCCAAAGAGCAATTATTTGATGGGACATGACATTATATTGCTCTATCGGTCTATTAATTAAATGTAACACAGATGCATTATCAACAATAACATAGATGTATCACCAATAATAGACAAAGCCAACTCTATGAAATGACAGGATGGATTTCAGTCCAAATCTCTGACACAGACACGAGTGTATACCCTTCTTTACACGAGGGTATTGCCTTTCTTTCTCTTAGCACGATGGAGACATCTACGTAACCACATTTATCACAAGAGAACAAGCCGCTGCTGAAAAATCCAAATAAAGTGACACGGTTTGGCTTCATTTGCCTAACACGGAGGAACAGATTCAAAGCACATGGGAACAGTTTTCAATGAAACGACCTGATAGCCTATGCAAGCCGGCCACCGAGTGCGACATGGACAGCCAGCGGACGCTTCACCGTTCGTGCATGGCCCAGGGCATGAAAGTCTTGCCTTCTAATCCCTTGTTTCCTTGGGCACTCATCGCTTGTTTCCTTGAGCCCAACTGTAAACTAGCCAGAACAAGAAGGACGAGCCAGCATTAAGGCCAATGGTGTGAATTTAATTAAGAAAAGGGAGAGTGCAGATATGCAAGCCCGGTATTTTGGGGAAATGCAGGTCTTGTCCCGTGAAAACTAAATAAATAGTGATTATTACGAAAACTAAATATTAAAAGTCATTGGAAGGTTTACCCTTTCAATGCTGTGCATGCTGATATGTACGATGCCCAAAGAAGGCACGAGCGAACTATCAGGGATGGGAGCATCACTTTGTCGGCGTAGAGCATCTGTCAGGCTGCGTTTTAGTAAGTTGTTCCGTAAGATCTACATGCAATAACTTGCTAATTAAAAATATTTAGCTTCTTTGAAATGTATGTCATTCCTCCCACATGACTTCACAGGTTGCTCTTGAGTTCCATGGCCATATGGCTTTGTTGTGAAAGCTGAATGCTGCAACGAAGAACCGGTAACATATTGGAAAAGCTGAATGCTTTTATCTAAGAACGCTTTGTTGTCGTTTTGCACCTTCAATTAACAAGTCAAATGAGAGGCAAAGTAGCTCCCAACAAAACATTTCATGGTAAAAGAGCAACAATTACGAATCACTTGTGAGACCTGGCCAGTAGCTACCACTATTGTTCTATTGCGTTGAACTTTGCAGTGTGTGTAGTATAGACCAATACTACAACTGATGCAACAGTATGGGCCTAAAATTCGCTTAATGCTAAGCCCACTATGAGTGGCTCCACATATACATTGTACCCACTTGCACTTTCGCCCCGTTATATTTAGGCCCAACAAGTATTACATATTATTACAACTAACTTAAGATCAACTTCCAATGTGAGACTAGTCGTATTACCACTACTGCGCCACTACCAAACGGGCTGGTCGTTTCACCTGATTTCTGGTAGCAAACAATTGATGGTTTATGCCGGTGCTGCGTGCGGGCTGTTGGGTTGATCTCAGGCTAACTGCTTGAGATTTTTCAGGGAGACTTAGTCTCCATTCGTGCCTTGATCGGAGACGGTTACCAACAAATTTGGTCCCGGTCCCGGTCACCTAGCGCCATATAAACAAAGGGGTGTTCGGCAGGGGCTTGGTTCACGCGTTGTCTAACCCCCAAAGAACCTCAATATTACTCGATCTATTTGGGCGCTCGGGTGAACGAAGACCGAACCGCCAACCATCTTCTTCTTCACTGCCGCCGGCCATACGCATCACCGATCGGCGACCTCACCATGGCCACCTCTACATCGCCGTCCGACCACCTCTACACGCCGGTCAACCTCATCTTCACCGACGACCGCACCCCATCCATCTCTCATGGCCTCTCCCGGATCCGGTGTGCGTTTTGATGCTTCCGCTTTTAATGTTTTCATTAGGTGTTCATGATCTTTGGGCTAGAATAAAGGCTTTAGTTCTTAGGTTATTTCTATCAATGGTATCAGAGCCATACTAGTCCTTCATGAACCCTAAATACCCAAACTCAGTTTTGCTTTTTGGATCTCGGATCCGTTTATTGTCTCGGTTAGAAATTAGAAGGAGGGGAATTTTGAAACTATAGCAAGCGTCCTAATGAACTCCCATTAGACAAACTCCGAACCCTAAGAAAAACCCTAATCGTGACGGCACACACAAAAAAGGAGGAACCGCGAGGACTTCTGACATTAACACGTCGCCGCCGTCGATGCCGCCCGTCGGTGCCGCCGGCCGCCGCCATTGTCGCTTTTGGCGCCCTCGGCTCTCGGAACCACCGCGCTGTTGCCGTCGTCGCCGAAAACGCGTCGCCGCCCCGAGGATGTCGCCGTCTCGGCCGCGCCGCATGAGCCGGGTCCGCTGGCGCCGGCGTCGCTCGGGCCGCCTCCGCCACCTCGCGTGCCCGATCCGTTTTTTCCGCATGGGCGCGAGGACAAATGATTAGGGTTAGGGTTTCGGGCATTTTTGTCTCGGCGGCGACGCATGCCATCCGTCCGATTCAATCCAACGGTCGTGATTAAACGGGCTGTTGCGCTCATGGGCAAGCCGTGGCTCTCGGCCGTCGGATTGCCATCCGACGGCGCCGCGCATGAGTGGGCCGCGACGTCGTCTTGGGCCATTGTTGGCTGGCCGCCCGTGCACGCCTCGGTGGGGTCATGTTTTTGGGCCCGGGTGGGATTTTTCCCCCTGTGGGCTGTGAGCATACTTTAGGCCCGAATTTCTTTTGGGGGCTAATTTTTCAGCCCATTTTTTTTGGGGCCGTTTTCAAAGCCCAAATTTCCTTTTGAGGCCAAATTTTCAACATAAATTTTATATTCTCTTATTTCAGTGCATTTATTTTTGTTTTTAGTATATTTTTATGCACTATTTTTAATTAATTAAATGGCTCAAATTATGATGTATCATTCTCATATTTTAATGAATAATCTCAAATTAAATTGAACCAATGGGATATTTAAATTTGAGACTTTATGATAAATTTTGGCATTATGTATTCATATGATTATATTCTGACCAACGTTGTTTATAATCGTATGTCGCCATAATTATTTCGTTCTTTTTTCATTTTCTGCCCAACGGTGATATGAATTAGAACTGTAATTTTATGCATGTTATTAATCAAACCAACGTAGGGTTAATTACATGCAATACATATATTTATGATGTTTCTAATTTTTGCCCTGTACTTTTATAATTTAGCACTTAATGCTTCAAACGTTGCTGCCACAATTGATAATATTGAGCAGCTCACGGGGAGCAATTTTTCCTCGTGGATAGAACGAATTTATGTTGTCCTTGGTGTTTTAGACCTTGACTATGCCTTAAGAGTAGACGTTCCTGTTCCCCCCGCCGAGGGTGAGGAGAATTTTGCTGAGAAAAAGAAGATTTATGATGATAATGCTGATAAATAGGAATGATCTAACCGCTTATCACTTATGATTATGAAAACCTCAATTTCAGTCATGAGTAGTGGAGCAATCCCCAATTCTGAAAAAGCGAAAGAGTACATGACTTCAATTGAGGAGAAATTCAAAGGTTCCACTAAAGTTTATGCCAGTACCTTAATTCAGAGGCTCTTAACCTCTAAATATGATGGGTGCAGCGGTATAAAACATATCATGATGATGGTGATATGGCGAGAAAAACTCAAGGGCATGGACATGGTAATTTCGATGGTTTTCTAGTTCATTTCATTATGACATCACTTCCTTACGAGTACCTGACTTTTAAAATTAATTACAACACTCGAGAAGAGAAATGGAGCATGAGCGATTTGATCGCCATGTGTGTCGAGGAGGAAGAGAGAATAAGAACAGAAAAAAGGATTTTGCCTTTAATGTTGGTGGCTCTCATAAAAGGAAGTTCCAAGGGGACTTCAAATCTAAGAAGAAACTACATTTCTCTCCTAACTCAGATAAATCGGGGTCTAAAGTGCACAATGCACCAAAGCCTCATGTTGCTTCCGCTGCGACATCTAAAGGGGAATGCCATACGCAAGTAGCAGGCATTTTCGGAAAGGCGTGTAGGCTTTCTTAAGTGGCTCATAAAAGGGGTAATGATACAATTACTTTTATTGATGAAACACTTTACTATTGGATTTTCTCTTAATGTTTGGTGGATTGACTCGGTGCAAGCGTGCACGTTACCAATTCTTCTGAGGATTCCTTACCGCGACAACACTAAGAAAGGGGGAGCGAAGTCTTAGAGTCGCGGATGGAAAGGAAGCCGAAGTGAAATTAGTTGGATCTGTTTCATTAACTTTAGACAACGGCTTCCTGCTTTGTCTCAATAATGTAGTCTATGTTCCTTCCATCAGAAGGAATTTAATTTTAGTTTCTTTATTAGACGATGAAGGTTTTAAATGTATTTTTGGAGACAATAAATGCATTATTAAGTTTAATTATAATGATGTTGGTCTTGCTTTTAGACAAGACAAGCTTTATATCTTTCCTTAATGAATCTCCGTATTGAATGTGTATGATGCTAAGCATAAAAAAATGATGAGACTTCTTGAAGCTGTAGCTTGTCGTTTGGGCCACATTTCGAGGGGAGAATGGACGTCTCATCAAAGAAGACATTCTTCACCCATTAAATTTCTCGACTCGAGACCCTTGCATTGATTGCATTAAAGGAAAATATGTAAAACAAATAAAGAAGGAGCTACTCACGATGCAGGACCTTTAGAATTAATTCATCGATATTTGCGGTCCTTTTCACTGTGACATCGGTGGATGGTTTTGATTCTTTCATCACATTCATGATGATTTCTCTATTCGGTTATATTTTTCCCATTAAAGACCGATCTAAATCACTTAACAAATTTAAGATATTTAAGGCTGAAGTTGAAAATCAGCACAACCTAAAGATTAAAGTGGTAAGATCGGATCGAGGGGGAGAATATTATGGACGACATGCCCCTTATGGGCAAATTCACGACCCTTTCGCTAAGTTCCTTCGGAAAATGGCATTGTTGCCCGATATTCTATCTTGGGCGAACCTCGTGAGAATGGTGTGGTGAAAGACACAATCGTACACTTATGGATATGGTGCGAGACATGCTTAGCCATTCTAATTTACCAATTGGCTTGTGGATGGAAGCACTAAAGACGACCGCACATATTCTTAATCGGGTTCCCGATAAATCGATTACCTAAAACACCTTATGAATTATGGTGGGAGAAAACCGAGTATGAAATATTTACGTGTGTGGGGTTGTCGTGCTGAAGCTAAGTTATTTAATCCACACATTAAGAAATTAGACCCTAAGACAGTAAGTTGTCATTTTATTGGATACCCTGAAAGATCCAAAGGGTATCGATTTTATTGTCCTGATAGGATAACTAAATTTGTAGAAACAAAACACGCTGTGTTCTTAGAAAATAACGAGGACCTGGAGCCCAGGAAAATAGATCTTGACAAGAAGCGGATTTATGTTCCTGCACCGCTCATTCGAGAGATTTTATTCACGTGCCTCGGGAGGTTGCACCTCGATGAAAATCTTGTTGTTGCACCTTTGTTGAGGTATCTGAAATTCTAATGTTACAACTAATGATGAACCTCAACGACCTCACGAAATAACTAATGAACCTCTTAGAAGATCACAGCGGGAGAGAAGATCTGTCATTTCTAATGATTATGTTGTTTATATGAGTGAGGATATTAATGATATAGGAAAGGTAGATGATCCCACCACTTATAAAGAAGCCATAATGAGTGAACATTCTTCTAATTAGCTTGAAGCCATGGAGGATGAACTAAAGTCTATGAGCACTAATGATGTATGTGACTTAGTAGAAATTCCTGACGGAGTCAAAACAGTAGGTTGTAAATGGGTCTACAAAACAAAACATGACTCTAAGGGAAATATCGAAAGGTTCAAAGCAAGGCTTGTAGCAAAAGGCTTTTCACAAAGAGAAGGGATTGACTATAATGATACTTTTTCTCCTATCTCAACTAAAGATTTATTCAGAATTGTTATGGCACTTGTAGCTCATTATGATTTAGAGCTGCATCAAATGGATGTTAAGACGGCATTTCTTAATGGCGACTTGCAAGAAAATGTTTATATGGCTCAACCGGAAGGTTTTGTCGTGGAAGGCAATGAGCATAAGGGATGTCGACTTAAGAAATCCATTTATGGCTTAAAACAAGCATCGAGGCAGTGGTACCTCAAATTTGATAAAATCATAAGGAGTTTCGACTTTAAAGAAAATGAAGTTGATAACTGCATATATATTAAGTTCAAGGGGAGTAAATTCACCATCTTAGTACTTTATGTGGATGATATCTTATTGGCCGACAACGATAAGGATATCTTGTTTGAGACCAAGAGATTTCTTTCATCCAATTTTGATATGAAGGATCTCGGTGATGCCTCTTATGTTCTTGGCATTGAAATTCACCGAGATAGGTCCAAAGGTATATTGGATTTATCTCAAAAGGTATCGTTGATGATCTTGAAGAAATACAATATGCATAAGTGCTCGGCTACTTTGCTCCTATTGTTAAGGGCGATAAGTTTGGGACATGTCAATGTCCAAGGAACCAATATGAAGCTGATCAGATGAAGTCGGTTCCTTATGCTTCAGTTGTCGGAAGCATTATGTATGCTCAAGTATGTACACGTCTGATTTAGCTTTTATGCAGGGATGCTTAGCGAGATATCGGTCAATCCGGACCGGACCACTGGAAAGCCGTTAAGAAAGCTTTGCGTTATATGCAAGGCACTAAGCATTTCATGCTCACACATAAGTCTTCTGATAGCCTTGATGTTATTGGTTATTTAGATTCAGATTTTGCGGGATGTGTTGATACTAAGAAATCCACGTCAGGTTATATCTTCACACTCGCAGGAGGAGCTATTTCGTGGAAAAGCTCCAAACAAACCCTTATGGCATCCTCAACGATGCAATCTGAGTTTGTGGCATGTTATGAGGCTAAGGGAAGGTTTGTATGGCTTAAGAATTTTATCCGGGACTTAGAGTGGTAGAGCATCTCTAAACCACTCACCTTATCTGCGACAATGAACATGAGTCTTTTATGCAAATAACAACAAGTCAAGTGGTCTTGCCAAACACATTGACATTAAGTATCATGTTGTGAAAGATAGAATCCGAGGATCAAACTATAAGTATCAAGTATATTAGTACTAAGTTAATGCTTGCGGATCCGCTTACTAAAGGCTTACCACCGGTATTTTTCGTGATTATGTTGCGGCATGGGTTTATTGGAAAGCCTCTGATTCTGGATAAAAGGACCTAAAAATAAACCAACTCCCATTAAGAATAATGAATAACCATTCTAAGATATAAATAGTACGCTATAGGTACGAGATTGTATGGTACTTTATTGACTATGCAACACATTGCCTTGGTGTCTTTGTTTATCAAAGGATGGGCTTATGATGTTAGCCTTACGATCAAAGGGAGAATGTTGGGTTGATCTCGGGCTAAGCGCACGAGATTTTCGTGAGATTTAGTCTCCACTCGCGCCTTGATCGGAGGCGGTTACCAACAGATTTGGTCCCGGTCCCGGTCACCTAGCGCCATATAAACAAAGGGGTGTTCGGCAAGGGCTTGGTTCACGCGTTGTCTAACCCCCAAAGAACCTCAATATTACTCGATCTATTTTGGGCGCTCGGGTGAACGAAGACCGAACCACCGGCCATCTTCTTCTTCACTGTCGCCGCCCATCTACATCACCGACCGAGCGACCTCACCGCCGGCCACCTCTACATCGCCGTCCGGCCACCTCTACACCGCCGGTCAACCTCATCTTCACCGACGACCGCACCCCATCCATCTCTCATGGCCTCTCCCGGATCCGGTATGTGTTTTTGATGCTTCCGCTTTTAATGTTTTCATTAGGTGTTCATGATCTTTGGGCTAGGACAAAGGCTTTAGTTCTTAGGTTATTTCTATCACGGGCGATAGTCACGCGCCACCTCAAAAGGGATTTAAGAAATTCAAAATGCTATAGCTTTCAAACCGAATATTTAATTTGTGATCCTTTCGGACCATAGTGTTTTTATTACGAGTTCTTCAAAACAAAACCATACTTACATATATTTCGACGTTATTTTGTTGAAGATTATGCCGAATATCACTAGTAGTTTTGATTTCTTTCACTAATAGTCTGTTCCACGAACACTTTTGAATTATTCACTAACATTTTTGGATTGTTCTACAGGTACATTCGATTTGCTCTACCAATAGTCTTAGATTGTTTCACAAGCACATTTGGTTTTTCCGTGAACTACTGAAACATTCAAAAGTAAACCATGGAACATTTCATTCTTGAAAATCCGATATTAAACCGATTCATTTCTTCTAATCAATTACGAAAAATGTATCTGGAAACATAAAATATTGGAACATTCAAAAGTAATACATGTAACATTCCATTTTGTTTACTTGTGCATCCGAAGTTGTCACCTTGATGTTCCATCCTCAATTTTAATTTGTTTCACTATCTTTTGTTTGTTCCGTGACATATGTTATCATCGATGGCTAAAATATGTATATATTGGTCTTATTTTATAGAATTTATCAAACGATGCGAAACGTATATCCACTATAAAAGATGCCTTTGAATTTTTGAAACACAGAAAACAAAGAAAAAAAGGGACTCGGCCTTTTCGGCCCCGACTACGTGGTGGTGATGTAGCACGTCCCACTCTGCAGCCCCATGGCGCGCGGAAGGAACTGCGGGCGTGGACCGGAACTAGCAAGGTCCTCTCCTCATCCCGCTTGATTGAGCTGAAAAGGTATAATTTATTGCTAAAATTATACTGCAACGACTGAAATTTTATTGTAGCTGAATGTGGCTTATTTAGCGTAATTAAATTTAAAAAAATTCAAAAATAGAAAAAATATGCTAGCTCATCACAGACAACGCAAATGAATACGAAAAAAACCAACAAAAAGCTAGTTTAGAAAAAGATGAAATTTATGAATAATAAAAAAGCCAAAAGCTAGAAGCTGAAGCCGAAACGAGCGGAACTGGGCTGAATTCCGATACTAGCAGGTTGCAATGTTAACAAGGAATCTGTACATAATTGCATTGAGGTACCATGTTCGTAGGAATAAAAAGGACAGATGTATGACTATCAACACGAATAAGAAAACGAAACGAGCAAGGTATTATTTACTAAGGATCGACGTCGGGATGCTGCCTCAATGACCATCAAGATATTTGTCGCTGTGTAGTGGAATTCGATGGCGTCGTGCCCCTTGGCAGCACTGGATGGGCGATCAATTGAAGCCGCGAAGAAGAAGGCTCTGACAGTCTCATCTTCTTGAGACTAGAATCCAATCCCTCATCCAGACATGTTTGGACTTCACACCTTTTCCGCTTCTCCCTCACGGCACAAGTTTCTTGCTCCGCTCCCTCGCTTTCCATTGGATCCACACTTTCGAGCAACAGGAGTCTCGGCCTATTCGGGTGGTTCTTCACTGCTCGTTCCCACTTCCCAGTCTTGTCTTGTTTGGTCAGGCACTCCAGAGGCAACCGTGACTTCCTTGAGATGTTTCAGGTGTCTGATTTTGATGCCGGAAAGACCAACTAGACCCCGACAGAGTAGCTGAAGTGAGACGAGATTCGGCAGAGCTCCCTGCTCGATTGTTGGCAGAGCTGAACTGAGACTTTGCACCACAAAGCACAGGCGTCGCAGGCTTGGGAACGCCCCGTTTTTCATTTGGAAATCCTCTAGCTGATCCGCAATCAGTTTGAGGTAAAGCAAGCTGCCCAAATTGATCAGGGAAGATAGAAGATCCCGTGTCAGAGTGGCTGATGAAATGCACAGCTCAGTGAGACCTGACAGCAAGGTAACAAACGGTGGTAATTGGAGTAGCTTGCCATGCAGCTTTAGCGACCTTAGATCATATCTGGAACCTTCGGAGCATGGCTTGAAATCAAGTGAACTCAGCAAGTCTTTGGAGCATTCTTCTGAATCTAGTGACAGAGAATGAGCACTGGCCCTATCCATGGGAACCTTGGTGAATTCCTGAATGGCATCTGAAAGATCATCGATGTAGTTACTACCGTTTGCAACAGGCTCACACCATATCTTAACCTTTCTCAGATTTATCATACGACCCATAAGTTGTAGTAATCCTTGGCTCTCACTGGTGACAAATCCAGCTAAAGTCTTCAGGTTACTCTTGTTTCCAGACAAGAACCTTCGTAGTTTACTCATCTTGTTCGCATTCTTCAGATCATCTCTGTCAAGCATGAACTTTCCAAACAGGTGAGCTAAGTGGGGCAGCTCCATGGCTTCGATGGGCAATGTCTTTATTTTGGTTCTCCTTAAATCCAGTGTCTCTAAGCAATGCAGTCCTTCAATGCTCCTCAGAAGCTTCCTGATAGTTCCGCCAAAGCTTAGATATTTCAGATGCCACAGCTTTCCTATGTGTTTGAGATGATCGTCTTCCAGATCACTGCATTCTTCTAGATCCAAGACTCGCAGCAGTTTGCACTTGCGAACATATGAAATGGCATCACCTGCTTTCCCAAAGACTGTCAGAGATCGAACACAAGACAAATCATCGTCAGATGCCCCACCATCCTTCGGATCACCGCCATGGATAGAAATGTGACGAGCAGTACGGAAATTAACACTAGATCTTGGATGATCATGAGGCGACGTCACGATGAATCTCTGCAACATGGACTTGTGCAGCACGAACTCGTGCATGATGCCATGAGCTCTGCACGTCTTCACTTGCGTGTTGTTCCTTGTATCAATAGACTGGATGATATTCCGGTCAATAAGCGTCTTGAAATTCTCATCTGCGATGTCCTGTTCGCTGCGAAGAGAATCACTCCGTGCATATCCTTCAGCCAACCACCTCCTGATTACAACTTTCCTCTTGAGGGGACGGTTGTTTGGGAATAAACCGAGATACAGCAAGCAGGACAGCGCGTAGCCGGACAAACTATCGTAGTTATGCATAAGCACCTTCCTTAGTTCTGAGAAATTGTCATGGCCATGCTTCTCTTTCAAATGAGAACCCAGGTTGCGGCATAAGTCTGCACACAGCTCCCCTGTGGGCTCATTTGAACTCTTCAGATAATTGGAGACGCTGACAAGAGCAAGTGGAAGCCCATTACATTTCTTCAACAGCGTTGACGAGCCCTTCTCCAGCTCAGGTGGTCGTACCTCCCCAAGGGCTATCTTCATGGAGTCCTCTTCACCAAGTGTGCTCATTTGGTACACATAACCATTGCCATGGCTGCACATATTAGCTACTGACTGAATAGTCGTGGTCAGTAGTATTCTGCTGCTTGTACCATTGTCTTCAAAGGTGGAATTCACAGTGCTCCATTGCTCCATCCGGATGTCATCGATGACAATTAAGTACCTAACAATCATATTGAGAAATCAAAGGCAAACGTTAAGAGATGAATCCTGCAGATGCAGTGCAATAGTTAATCGTGTGGGGGTGTTGTCCCAGTATCAACTAGATCCCTGACGGGTACCTTTCTGCAACGTTTTTATTGAAGTTGCAGGGGAAAGAATACCCAACGTTTTTATTTAAAAATGCTAAAATAAAGAAAAAGTTCAGAAAATTCAGAAGATAAAAATAAAGCATTCTAGAAGAAGCTTCTCTTTCCCCAGGCAATAGGAAGAGACAGCAAATGCATCGGTTGTACCGTACGGTTAGGCTGAATAAATTGATTTATAACTAAAATTATAATATATCTGACTAAAATTATACTATATCTAATGATAACTTATTTGACGTAACTACATTGAAAAAAATTAAATATAGAAAAATTATGTTAACCCATCACGAACAATACAAATAAATACGGAAAAAAGAACCGACAAAAAAGTCAAAAATCAAAAAAAGACGTAATTTAGAAATAGTGAAAAATAAACCAGAAGTTGAAAGCTCGAGTTGAAATAAAGCGGGACCTTAATTTCTCCCAGCTAGCGAGTAAAGCTATTGATTGATTCAGGCATGTTCTTCCCACAAGCCTTTATGCTCAAAATCACTGGTGGACGTATAAACTAAAGGCCTGTTTGGCTGGTGAGAAGCTAGGTGTTTTTTTGACTTTTGCTACAGTATCGTAATCTGTATCGTAAACAGTCAAAATTTAAAAATTTCAGCCATAAATCGCAGCCAAAAAGAACACCCCCTAATACACGTGGGGTGGGGTCAATTATACAAACTTTCGGATATTAACATGTGAAATCAGCAAAAGCAAAGGGGTTTCCAAAAAGTTGTGGGGCCTCCATAGGTACCATGTAACTCCGCCAATGCCGTTGGTAGAACTAGCAGGTTTACTTATGCAATTATAGGACTAAATATTATAATATAGTTATTTTTGGTATATAATTCTACTCTATAATTAAAATATAATTGTATTTACTATATAACTCTAATATAAATTAGCCCTACCAAAATTAATATGCGAATTTCTAGAATTTTTTTGATTATTGTAGGATTTTTTTTACCCTCAAAACGAAGGAGATAACTTGATCTCACCGGTTGTTTTTTTATATATATAGATAGGGCCAAAACATGTTAGTGTCCGTTTGGGTCCCTAAATTGAATTTGATTCTGAGTCCCAATTCAATTTCTAGTAGAATTAGAATTGGGCTACAATTCTTTTTTTTTTTGGTTTGGTTGCCAGATGAAATTGTAGGTTGTAATGGAATCATAAGCAAATTTCAAATTATGTTTGGTTGCCTAAGAATCTGGGTTCTGACATTGGCATAATGGCGATTCTAATTACATAATTCCAGCTCCAATCAAGAGAACCAAACACGGTGACAACTTCGTACTAATCACCGAAGAACAATTTCATTACTAAGTACTAACTAGCAATAACTAAAGAAAAGGGAACTTATAACTCACACACCTAATTCCACACATGATCTCTGTAACACCCCCATTTCTGGGAGCGTTATGAAACCCTCGCAACTGTCCAGGATTGTTCATTGCGAGGACATCCATCAGTGTATAACATTGCCGACAAGCTCAAGAACAAAAGTCAACTTTATTACATTATAAAGGCTTAAAGCCAATATTCACAAGTAGGGCCAAAGGCCTAATTTACATCACAGCAAAAAGATACCACAGGCATGCTCGAGTGCAGGATGACCCTATTCCCAAGCTTCTTCCACTTCATAGAATGCCATCTCATCATCTTCGCCTGACTCTTCAAAGTTGGCGATTCATTTATGTTTTAGCAAGTATGAGTACAACTACCAGTACTCGACAAGTCACTGTGAGCTTAACAATAACTATATGCATGGCATACCAAAATAGAGGGAAACATGTTTATTACTTTGTGTGGATGCAGATTTAGTTGAGAATCAATTAAAAACATGAAAGTAACTTCATTAAAGTAAACAGGGGTTTTCAAGCGTGATTATTAGCTTTCAACATTACCAAACCATTCTCAAATCTACTTATGCTTTATTCTGGAATCACCCATCAAACACGGCTTCATTTACAGGAAGCACGGCGATTGAATACCATTATTTTATGACTCTGCAGAGTTGCCACCTTTACCACAAGATCTCTCAACTCCATGACGAGTTAAGAAAACAAAGTTGTTCATTGCTCAATTCTTTATCTGATCTACCTTGATGGGTCCTTGGTCCCCATAAGCTCGGATGACCCACGGATCTCCTCAGACTTATAGCGGTCCCTCTTGTTGTATGGTTAACCACCCCATCGACTCACCCTCTGTCTCCCCGGCCGGTTGCAAGGTTCAATCGAACTTGGCGGTTACTAAACCAGTTTGACCAAGTCAACGCTTGTGGTTGGCGGGTACTATGTTCTTTACTCAGCATAAGGGTCTAGTCCTTATATTTTTCACTGAGGCCATAAACATGCACAAACCCATATTCAGTGCCCGCGGCACTGCCACCATTCCTCAACCAAGCCTCCACCCTAGGGTAAGGTCTTCGGATCCACCTCTGTGATCCTCGCTTACCCCAGTTCCAACTTTTCAAAATTCTAGTCAAATGCTAAAATTCCTAGCAGTGAAAATATTTTGGTGAGTCCCTAGACTACCATGTTTATTTAACTATTATAATTATTTTTCTATGTCTTCCAAGGCAAATATGTCCATCAAATTAATCGGGGCTTTTTCAGGTGGTAGGGCATAACTAATATCATGTCATTCTAATATAAATTTTACCCAAAATATTGACTTGAAAAATAACATAATGAAATTACAAATTAAATAAATAAATAAGGCAATTACGGGTTCAACATGATCAAGGATGCGTAACTTGCCTTGCGGGTCTAAGATCTCGACTAACTCGTACTCTCCAGAAAATTGGGCTTGGACTTGATCTTCTCCTTCCAGCTCTTGAGATCCTCCGGCGTCCAAGGCTAATACAATAACAAATTAAAATATATTAATTCCATGCCCGAAGGATTGAGCTAGGAATAAAGAAAATAAAATAAATAAAGAAAATCTGAAAAAAAATCAATTAAATAAGATTTTGGGCTTTTAGGAGGGTCAAATGGGGAAATGGGCCTGAGAAATGGGTTGGTGGGCTCAAAATGGTCAAAATAGGTATAAACTTATTTTTGGATTTTTGGATTTTCTGAATTTTCTAGGGTTTACTATTCATCGGGCTCAACCTTGTTCCTCGGGCTCGAGCCGGTTGGAGCAGCGAGCGAAGCGGCTCGGTGGGACCGCGTCCACCGGGTGCGGGTCGAGCGCGGGCGGTCGGTCTGCGGCGGGTGCTGGCGCGAAGCGGGCGGCAGTGCGGCCGGATGGGCGGTTCGGTCGGGCGCGGGCGGCGGTGGCTCGGTCGGCCGCCTGTTCATCATCTTCTTCACCGGCTCGCAGCAAGGAAGCGGGGAAAAGGCGGTGACCGGCGGCGGCGCTAGGGGCTTTTGCGACGCAATTTGAGGGCATGAATGGATTCACGGTGGGATGGGGGTTCTATTTTTGGTGGTTAGGGTTCCGATGGGGGCGGCAATCGTCGGCGGCGAGGTCATCTTCCCGCGGCCGATTTTGCAATAGAGAGGAGAGGGCTTAATCGAGAAATTGGTCGGTGCTAGAGCATCAGTGGGGATAGGGGGTCGTCGTGGAAGAGGCGGTTTGGGCTGAGGAGGTCCGAGCGGGGCTGGCCACGGTGGCCGGCCACCAAAAAGCGGCTTCGGTCTTTGGGGAGGTAGGAGGCCGGGGAAGCTAGGGCGAAGGTTGGGGAGTGCTTTGGGGATTCTAGGGATGCTATTGGAGAAACGAATTGGGGAATAGATGACCGGAGATTGGACATTGCTCTAGGGCTCGGTTGGGGATTTTGCAATTACCTACAATGGAGGTGATGGTGGGGGCTTTGGGGTGTTTGGTCGGCTTGGGAGTTGTCTAGTGCGAGGAGAGTTCAATCGCTAATATAGGCAAGGTAAGTCGGTTTGGATGGAGTTGGCCGGAAAACGGATAGAGGCGGCGAAAACACATGGCCGGCGGTGTGCCACGTCTTGTGGGTGGCTAGGGTTGCCAAGGCGGTGGAGAGCAAAGCTGCAGGGTGCATGTCCGCTTGGGAGAGGTGGCGTGTTCGAGAAAATTCGGAGGCGGTGGCGGCGGATTGGACCGACAACGGGAAAAGAGGGACACAGTGGTGCAGGCGGGGCTGGCGCGGACAAAGGCACTGGGTGGCCGTCCCGGGGTGGTGGCGAAAAGGAGGCGAGGGGAGAGGGATCACGAGAGAGGTCGGCGGCAAAAGCAGGCGTCTTGTGTGGATTTTCGGACGACAGTGTACCTCTTTCTCCCCCATTTTGGTGGTGGCGGAGAGAATTGAGGTGGTTTTGCTTTGAGATTTGCAAGGAATAGGATGAGGAATCAAGAGATTCAAAGAAAAATGAAAATTTTATTGTTTTGGAAAATTTGACAAAATTGAGTTCATTTCAATCTCCACCAACTATGCTTCATCCACAGCAACCAACTATATTTTTCTTGTTTTTAGGAGGGAATCATCTAACTATATATAAGTGCACACAAAATGAAAAGACCTAGAAATTCATGAAATCTAATTATTATTAAAAATCGATGACATGTCTTTTAGAGTCACTCAAAAAAAGAGTTAGAAATTCTCACAAAAAAATAAAACATCTAGCCCTTAATCAAGTAAGTCCTAATTAAGTAAAACTATAATAGCCATTAGATGAAAATATCTACCGTTAATCTTGTGAATATGATCAATTTGATAGAAATCTTCCTAAACTAGGAAATGTGATTAGTGTGGCCTTAATCTATACCCACATGCCTTAACATGGACATGCGGCATCAAGAGACATATATGCATTGGCCAAGGAAATCTCTGTTATTAGCATATAGACCTATCATTAAAAGGACACAAGAAAAAAAAGAAAGATAAGAGCCCTAGGCAAGCACGTCCCACCCTCTACCAGTTTTAACTCTCGTCACGCTTACGCACATAAAAAATGAGTTGCACTAAAAAAAGCAGAAAGGGGAAAGAAGGAGAAAGAAAGTGACTGGTTCGTTTTTAGGGTGAAGCTCAACGCGGCTTTGGCTCTGACTGAAATTGTACTGTAGCGGTTGTTAGTTTTTTTTAAGAAAAACTAAAAAATAGAAAAATTTGAGAAAAAAAATTAAATAATCGTTATATGGTAATAGACAATGCAAAGAAATAAGAAAAAAAAGAGAAAAAGCCAAAATAAGCCGAAATAAGAAGCTGATACGTTCCAAGTGGCTTTTGGTTTAAATACGCCGTTTGGAGCGGGACCGAAGTTCTTAAGTTTATATCATCGCACTTCAAGTAGACAAACTTGTCAATTAAATATAATTAACTTATATGTTAATTTTGTTTGTCGGAGTGTGGGAGTTGTGTTTAAGAATGATGTCTGAGCAAGTCGCGAGTCACCTTGCTAGTTATATATCACAAAATTAATAGTCCTTCAAAAAATCGCAAATTAATGTGCAGTGAGAAGGGTTAGAGTAACTGAAACATTTAGCGAGAGATGACTTCATCTAGTAAATTTCAGGCAATGAAACATATATAGTGAGTTTCTTAAAGTCACTTGGGGAGCTGGAGAAAAAGAAAATCGGATAGATGCGCACACACCTCTTATGCTTGAGGTATTCCGTGAGCGAGGCTTCAAGATGCTGGCCATCAACATTCATGCCGTCTTTGGGAAGAACTTGCTGCAGTACATCACGTAGGATCCCCCGGACCCCGTCGCTGTTGATCTCTGGCGAGCGACCGGCGGCAGAAACCAAGCACGGCAATCGAATATTTCCTTGGAACGAGGGCTGTGGTAGACTGCCCTCGCGAGTGGTCTTCCCGAGCCGCCGAACCCCACGACGGAGATCACCCTCAGCTGGTCCGGCTCGCCCTCCACCTCGTCTAGCAGCGAGAGAAGCTCCTCCACGGGCTTCACGATGCCCACCAGATGCGCGCACCTGCAGGATGAGACGGCGTCGAGGACGCCGCGGTGGGTTGGCCTTCGCAGATGGCATCAATAGGAATATTGATGACAAGGTCATGCGCTTTCTTGAGGCGCTCCTTGAGCTTATGGATCTCGTCGGCAAAGCTAGAACGGCTCTTCACCTTCTTCAGCTCGTGGGCGACCCGATGGACCAACGACGACGCTCCGGCCCCGCGCTGCTTGCACGTCAGGCGATGCACCAATCGGTCTATGCAGTCCTCGACGTCGTGCGCGAGGTCAAGCATCTCCTCGCTGTACAGCCTCGCGACGGCTGTGCTGCGTTCGCTCCTCCCCAAGGCTCGGATATTGTCATCCATGGCGGCCGCAACCATGCGTAGATGCTGCTGGATAGACTGGGCTGTTAGATTGATCTCATATTGTAGCTGTTAAATCTATCGGCGATTGACCGTGACGATGAGACATGTTCTATGCACTAAACTGTGATGGAATGAGTAAAGTCAAAAGTAATTAAAAATAAAGTATAGAGTGAGATCAAGGGGGAGAATGTTAGAGTCATCTCAGGGATTTGGCCCAACGGCCAAATCCCAACCTCTCTTCTTGACGGCATACGACCGGGCGTCCATTAATAATTTGGTGGGCCCTGTCGCCGGCGCCATATAAATAGAGGTGGGGGCGGGGTGGCACGCCCAAGGTTCACCGTGCCGCCGCCACACCCACCTACAAACCCTAGACCCGATCTAAGAGGGCGTTCTAGCGACGGAAGCACCACCGCGAGAGATCGCCGCCGCCGGAGAACGCCGCCGCGGGTTCGGGCCGCCACCTGCGTCGCCGCCGCGCTGCCGGGCTCGCTCGGGGCGCTGCCGTTGGTCTTGCGCCGCCGGGCCGCCTAGAACTACCGCCGTCTGCTGCTCCGCGCACGCGGGGCTGCCGCTCCCACGCCGCCTGCGCCGTGCCGCACGGGTATCCGCCCGCCGCCGCCTCCGCCAAGTCGCGCCCGCCCGATCCGTTTTTCGCATGGGCACAAGGGCAAATGAGCCCTAGGGTTGGGGTTTCGGGGTATAATCCTCGCGAGGCGCTCTCGGCCGTTCGATTCGATCGGACGGTCACCGTTTAGTGGGCCGGTGCGTTTTTTGGGCCGGCAGCAAAAGGGAGCCGTCGGATCATGATCCGACGGTGCCGAGCGCGCATGGGGATGATGGGCTGCGCATGGGATGTGGCTGGGCCGTGAGCGCGCGATGGGCCGTCCGTGCGCCTGCGCAATTTTGGGCCGAAATGGCCAAATGAATAGTAAAACTCGATTTTGATGTTTATTTATTTTTAGAAGCATTGTTTGATGAATTTCAATGAAATTTGAACCAAAATCTCTGTAAATTTTTGCATCAACGTGTTATTTTTACAGAGATTAAATATGTACAGTAATATTGCTTCTGAGAATGAATTATTTTGAATAAATTCATGTTTCATTGCAAAAGTTAATGTTGATAATTCTTTTAATTTAATTCGAACCAACGGAGAATTTAATTTTAAAATTGTTGTGAATTATGATATTGTTATTTTCGACCAACGTTGATAATAACATTATTATAATTTTAATTGAAGATTTTATGCATTATTTCTATTTACGCCCAGCGGTGATGTAGATTTAATGTATAAATAAAATTGTATGTCGTATTTTTACCAACGTTAAAATAAGGCATATAATTTTCTTTATTAAAAGTATTATAATTTTAATTGATGATTTTATGCATTATTTCTATTTACGCCCATGGTGATGTAGATTTAATGTGTAAACAAGCTGTATGTTTTAATTTTAACCAACGTTGAAAACAAGGCATGCGTTGTTGTTATTGTTATTATAAATGTTCTCACTATATATGAATTATGTTTTCGGGAGGATACTCTTTGATGGGCTACATCGAGATATCCACTGTTCTCAAAGGAGACAACTATGGTGAATGGAAGAAAAGATTGACCTTGCATTCATCCTAGGCGAGGTGGGTGGGTAGTCACCACACGTGTCCCACAGACTGTGGCACCGGTGAGGATGAAAATGAGGCGATCTTTGTTTGACGGACAGACGGAGGGACTTTGCTCCCATAAAGATATCATATGATCTTGATCATAAAAAGTGGGTCACCGCCAACAAGAAATGTTTGGTCGTGATAAAGAAACGATTGAGCACTGCAATTGTGGGCTCAATCGCGAGTGTGTTTCTTGTCACGAGTACCTTGACAAAATAATGAGTCGGTTCTTGGCTCTTCAAAGACTTATGCTACACAGCTGATTAAGCAGCTTGTGACAGAGAGGTATTCGGTGGTGGCGGTGGCATAAGAGAGCACATACTAAGGATGAGTAACTTGGCATCCAAGCTTAAACCAATGGATTTGGCTCAAGGATGAGTTCCTTATTCATTTGATTTTGCTTCTTTGCCGAAAGAGTTTGACACCTTTGTTGTCAACTACAATATGCAGCCAGAAATGGGACTTAGAAAAGTGCATAGCTATGTGTGTGCAAGAGGAGGAAGATTTAAATCCTCACATGGTGGTTACATCAACTATGTGAAGGACAACAAGAAAAGGATCTTCAACGATAATTTCTCCTCAAAGAACAAGGGAAAAGGCCCTGTTTTTCAGCCTCAACAGAATAATTTCACAGTGGAGAAAGATCAGTGTCTTCATTGCAAGAAAAAGGGATATTACAAGAAAGATTGTCCCGATTTCTTGAAAATGATTATGTCAAGAAAGGTGAGAACATTATTACGTTCATAAATGAATCCTGTATGTACAATATTCAAAATCTACTTGGTGGATTGATTCGGGTGCAACTGTTCATGTTGCTAATAATTTCTGAGGATTCCGTTCGACGAGGAATACGCAAAGAAAAGAAAGATGCGTTAAAGTCGCAAATGGAGTCAAAGCTGAAGTTGAAGCCGTTGGCGATCTTTCATTAGAACTAGTGATGGCTTCACTCTTTTACTTAGAGATGTTCTTTATGTTCCCTCTTTACAGAGGAATTTGATTAGTGTTTCATGTTTGGACAATGATGGTTATGATTGTAATTTTGGAAATGGCAAGTGTGAAATAATGTTTTAATAAAGCATGTGTTAGTCTTGCCATTAAACAAGATGAGCTTTATTTATTGTCACTTAGTGAAAGTGTGAATTCGTATGTGATGTGAATGGCGTATATCCTCAAATGCGAGAATACGAGCGAAAGCGAAGAGAACTCATAATGAATCGTCGAAATTATGGCCTTGTCGTTTAGGCCATATTTCGAGGGGAGAATAGAAAGACTAGTTAAGAATGATATTCTTCCTCTATTAGAGTTCTCGATTTAGAACAATGCGAGAGAATGCATTAAAGGAAAATATGTAAAGAAAATTAAGAAAGACGCCAAAAGAAGCACAGGAGTTTTACAAATTGTTCACACAGACATTTGTGGACCTTTTCCTGTGAAAAGTGTGGATGGATATGACTCGTTCATAACATTCACGGATGATTACTCCTGTTATGGATATATTTATCCAATCAAAGAAAGAAATGAAGCCTTGGATAAATTCAAGATATTTAAGGCTAAAGTTGAAAACCAACACGATTTAAAGATTAAGATAGTCCGATCTGATCGTGGTGGGGAGTACTACGGTCGACATACCCCATATGGACAAGTTCCTGGACCTTTTGCAAGGTTTTTACAGGAAAATGGCATAGTAGCCCGATATTCTACAAGGCGAACCTCGGCAAAATGGAGTAGGCGAAAGGCGCAACCGTACCACGATGGATATGGTGCGGTATGATGAGCTACTCCACCGCCGTTGAGTTTATGGATGGGCGTTGAAAACCGCCATTCATATCCTCAGCGAGTGCCTAGTAAGTCGGTGCCCAAAACACCGTGCGAGATGTGGACGAGGAAGAGTTCCTCACTAAACCACTTACGTGTGTGGGGAGTCTGCTGAGGCTAAAGTATTTAACCCAAACCTTGGGAAACTTGATCCCAAAGCGATGAAGTTGCCATTTCATTGGCTACCTTGAAAAGTCAAAAGGCTTTCGTTTCTACTGTCCAGACAGATATACAAAGTTTGTAGAAAGCGAGACAGCTGTCTTCTTAGAGGATGAAATGATGAGGGGAGCATGGTAGCTCGAAGATTGACCTTGAAGAGAAGCGGGCGTGTCGCCCACTCAGATGATTCAAGAGCCATTCTTCGCACTACGATGTTGCTACACCGACGGTACAAGACAACGTGGTGCCGAGACTGTTATTGTTCCTCCGTGGCAACAATTAATGAGAATGAAGAACACATTCTTGAGGATCATATAGAACCAATTACCACAGATGAGGGGAGCAACAGCGACCTCAAGCAGAAGATGTACCAAATGTGGAGGCCCAGGAGGTCTCAAAGAGTAAGAAGATCGGCTATTTCGATGATTATCAGTTTATCATACGAGAGGAATTTCAAATGGAGGATGATCCCACCTCATTTGAAGAAGCCATGAAGCGAAAATTCCTCAAAATGGCTTGAGGCCATGGAAGAGGAAATGAGGTCCATGAAGGCTAATAAAGTCTGGGACTTGGAAATTATTCCTAAAGGAGCCAAAACAGTAGGCTGTAAATGGGTCTACAAGACAAAGCTTGACTCCCAAGGGAATGTAGAAAGATACAAAGCGCGACTTGTGGCAAAAGGCTTTACGCAAAGAGAAGGATTGATTACAATGAGACCTTTTCTCCAGTCTCATGTAAAGATTCTTTCGAATCATAATGACATTAGTTGCACATTATGATTTAGAGTTACATCAAATGGATGTAAAGGCGACATTTCTTAATGGGGACTTGGAGGAAAATATTTACATGGCACAACCGAAAGGTTTTGTCGTGGAAGGAAATGAAAGAATGGGATGCCGCCTAAAGAAATCGATTTATGGGTTAAAGCAAGCTTCAAGACAGTGGTACTTGAAGTTTGTGATACAATAAGAAAATTTGGGTTTAAAGAAAATGTAGAGGACAACTGTGTTTATACAAAGTTTAAAGATGGGAAGTTTATCTTCCTAATCACGTATGTGGATGATATCCTACTAGCTAGTAGTGATGTTGATGCCTCTTGGAGACAAAAAGTTTTGTCCTCAAACTTTGATATGAAAGATCTTGGTGAAGCTTCTTTCGTTCTAGGGATCGAAATTCAGGGATAGAAACAAGGGACATTGGGACCTGTCACAAAGGCATACATAGAGAAAGTCTTAAAGAAATTTGGTATGCATAAATGTAGTCCTTCACCTGCATCTATAGTCAAGGGCGACAGATATGGGGATTTTCAATGCCCGGGAACCGATGATGAGATCGATCAAATGAAAGCGGTTCCATATGCTTGTTTGTCGGAAGCTTGCGGTATGCTCAAGTGTGTACATACGACTTAGCGTTTGTTACGGGTTACTTGGCGATTCGAGCAATCACGGAATAGAACATTGGAAATTGATAAAGAAAGTCTTGCGTTATTTGCAAGGAACAAAAGGCCTCATGATGACATCTGAAGATCAGATTACTCCATATAGTGGGGTATCTGATTCGATTTTGCGGAGATGATAGAAAGTCTACATCCGGATATGTATTCACTCTCGCGGGAGGAGCTATATCGTGGAAAGCTCAAAGCAAACCGTCACTACATCGTCCACAATGTATGCCGAGTTTGTAGCATGTTATGAGGCTACAGGCGGGTGAAGCGGCTAAAGAAGTTCATATCCGGTTTAAAAGTGGTTGGCGACATCAATAGACCACTTAAGTTGTCTTTGCGATAATGAACCCATGAATGTATGCCCACAACAATAAGTCAAGTGGTCTTTGCCAAACACATTGACATAAAGTATTATGTTGTGAAAGATAAAGTTCGGGATCAAATTATAAGTCTTGAGCATATAAGTACCGCAAAGATGTTAGCGGATCCGCTTATTAAAGGCTTACCACCCAATGTGTTCAGAGAACATATAGCCGGCATGGGTTTAAGGGAAAGCCTATGATGCTGGACTAAAAGATGGCCCAAAAGTTTAAAATAACTATTTCAGAACAAAGAGGTGTATTGTAGCTGTTAAATCTATCGGCGATTGACCGTGACGATGAGACATGTTCTATGCACTAAACTGTGATGGAATGAGTAAAGTCAAAAGTAATTAAAATAAAGTATAGAGTGAGATCAAGGGGAGAATGTTAGAGTGATCTCGGGGATTTGCCCAATGGCCAAATCCCAACCTCTCTCTTGACCGCATACGATCGGGGTGTCCACCCAATAGGTCAGTGGGCCCTGTCGCTTGACGCCATATAAATAGAGGTGGGGCCGGGTGGCACGCCCCAAGGTTCACCGTGCCGCCACCACACCCACCTACAAACCCTAGACCCGATCTAAGAGGGGGCGTTCTAGCGACGGGAAGCACCACCGGCAGGAGATCGCCGCCGCCCGGGAGACGCCGCCGCCGAGGAGCCCCGCATCTCCTCCCCGACCGTCGCTGCCGTTAGCGCAGATCATCGCCATGGCCAACTCTTCCTCTACGACGGACGGTTAGTATCTCTCTCTCTCTCGGTTACTCTCATGAACACAAAAGAAAACCACCCGCAAAAGAAACAGATTCAACATGGGCCTCTTGCCTAAGGCCCTTCTGCTTGTTGTACTCCTCCTCCAGCACCAGGAAGAGCCTCCCCATGACGCCCTTCAAGAAGGCGCTCGCCGCGGCGGACTCCATCTATGTATGTATCTCGATCGATCTAATTCCAGCACTTGATTGGCCACTGCGATCCACTGATCCTCTCGACAGATTGACCTTAGTTAATTTCGTCAATCAGCAAGCAGACAAATAGTAGGGAAGAAAGGTAGCTCCAGGGCCTGCAACACATAAGAACATACTTGGGTGGATGCGCCTAATTGACTGCAGAGCTGCCGCAAGGTTTCAAATGTAGATGCTTACATATTTCGGTCACCATTATTTCAAAGGAGCTTATCAGTAGGCAATACCCTTAAAATGCGACAACGAAAACTATAACATCAGCCGCCAGATCAACTATGAATGATGTGGATTAAGATGGATTATGTTTTTCTAGATGAAGGCGGACTTTCCATATGGGGGCAGAATGTAATTTCTGAAATGATGGCGGATAATTCAGCATTTTGAGTTAAATGCAAATCATGTGAAGCTTGAGTATTGGTTTGTAATTCTCAATTTCGTGAACACTTATGGATTAGTATGTAAAACGCATCTTAAAAGTTGAGCGTCCTTGCTAATTCCATCCCCACTAAAGTTTTAGCAGACAAGTCCCTGTGCTTGTCAGGATGGTTGAAAACAACAAGCAAGCAGCAGATAAGTCTAGATGCTTGTCAATGTTGTCATGATGGTTAAAAACAACAAGGTCCTGGCGCTTGTCAATGTTGTCAAGATGGTTGAAAACAACAAGCAGCAGACAAGTCCTGGCGCTTGTCAATGTTGTCATGATGGTTAAAAACAACAAGACCATGCCCTGTCACCATACAGTCGCTGTTAGTTGGTAAACTGAAGGACAAACAAGCCCAAACATAAGCAAAATAAAGAAGCATCGCCTACCACCTCAGTTGCTCGGAGAGTTGGTTCTTGCTACTTTGATGCCTTCAACTCGTCGGTAAAGTCTGTGTGTTTGTGTGTCTGGATTTGTTTTTTATTCGGCATCTCTGTTATTATTAGGTACAAAACTTAGCTAATCTGTGCTGTATATTTTGCCTTCAGAGGAATCTATGGACGAGGCTCCCACCTCCACCTGTGCTTTGGGGGGCGCCGTGTTCGAGCTTCGTGGGAAGCTCGATGGGCTACTGCGTTACGGCCACATGCTGCCCAAGGGCGCGGAGTGTGAGATACCGCTCATCAAGCGTGATCTGGAGGAAATAATATCCATTCTCCAGGATCACATCTCAAGATCGGAGGACTCTTCTGTGATGGTAAATTGCTGGATGAAGGAGGTGCGTGAACTGTCATATGACATCGAGGACTGCATCGATCAGTACGAGCACTCTGCTGATTCCAGGAGCAAGTATGTCTGCAAGATTCCTCGCCGCAAATTCACTTCGCGCAAGATCAATCGGCTCTCCGAGAAGCTGAAGCAGCGCCTACGGATGGCTAACAAGATCAGAGAATTCAGCGCGCGTGTGCAGGAAGCGCTTCAACGACACCAAATGTATAACCTTGGTGACATCTGCCGTACTACTGCTATTACTACTCATACATATGACGCGTCTTTACGCTCTCTGCATCACAAGCTGTACCGGGAGGCTGCCGATCCTGTTGGTATTGAGGCCCCTATGAACAAGCTTGAAGAGTGGCTGATTAAGGATGGAGAGCAAAAGCTCAAGGTTGTATCCATTGCTGGAGTTGGAGGCATTGGTAAGACCACACTTGCCAACAAACTGTACTGAAAGCTTGGAGGGCAATTTGATTGCCGGGCTTTTGTGCGGGCGTCCCAACAGCCTGATATGATGAGGCTTCTCATCAGCATGCTCTCGCAAGTTCGGCCGCACCATCCCCCTGACACTTTGAAGGTGCATAATCTAATTGCCGATATCAAGACACATCTCCAAGATAAGAGGTACCATAATTTTAATGCAACTATTAGTTAAAATTTTAATTAAATAAAGAGTTCTGCCACGTTATAAATTGTTGTCAGCTATATGTTTTTGACATGTAAGGAGCTATAACCATTTTTTTTTCAGGAACCGGAGCTATAACTATGGTCTACTAAAGAAATGGATTTCCTTTTTCTCTCCTGATTGATGAAAGCATCTGTAGCACATTTTCGGTGAAGATGGGAAGGTTCCTAGATCATGTGGCCAGGTCCTTTGTGTAGAGTTCAATCCTTCTCGGACTAAAAAGAGTGCGCTGCAAAGATTAAAAATAAATCCTAATTAGATTACGACTCTTCTTTTGGGAAGGACAAGCAGGATACTATATAAAGCCATGAGGATGGCCATAAGAACCCAAACAAGCCACAAACTAATTCATCCAAGCAAGAGGTGCTTGAGAGAATTAAAGACTAAGTTATTTTTTAGCACTAGATTTTTATATAGAGTAAGGATCAAATCCGATCTAGGGGTTGCTATGCATAAGAAGCGGTATCAGAGTGTAAAACTTAGTATAATTTATTATGTAATATGTTTTGTTGCTTTGTCTTAGTGCATGATGGATGATATCTTGATTAGTTAGGTGCTATTTTGGGGTGATCGACGATGATTGTAACCAGTTAGTCCTGTAAAGTGTGAAGTTACAAGTATAGTTTTCTTATTCTTTTACATCTTGGAAAACTAATGTTTTCTTACACAGTTTTTAGAAACACATTCTTTCTTCCTTTTCTTTAGAGGAATAAAATCATCTTACTTCTCATTTATGATTTGATATTTGCTATTAGGTTGACAACTGTGCAAAAAAAATTCTCAGGTACCTGATCGTAGTTGATGATGTATGGGCTACATCTACATGGGATATTGTTAATCGTGCTTTGCCGGATGATAACCGTTCAGTAGAATACTACTAACGACAGAAATTGAGGATGTAGCTCATAAATGCTGCGGTTATGACTCTAAGTATGTCTTTATGATGAAACCACTTGGCGGTGATGATTCAAGAAAATTATTTTTCAATACAGCGTTCGGCCCTCAACATGAATGTCCTCCAGAACTCAGTGAAGTTTCAAACAGTATTATAAGAAAATGTGGTGGTTTGCCCTTATCAACTGTTACTATTGCCAGTCTTTTAGCAAGCCAGATGGGCAAACCAGAGCAATGGGATCATGTACATAGATTCTTAGGTTATGGTTTGGGGACAAATACTACTTTGGAAGGGATGAAACAAGTAATCAACCTTAGCTACAACAATCTTCATCATCATTTGAAGGCATGCATGCTATATCTTAGTATATGAAGAGGACCACATAATTTGGAAGGGTGATTTGGTAAAACAATGGATAGCTGAAGGTTTTATCTGTGCTACAGAAGATCAAGACAAGGAAGAAATTTCCGGGAGCTATTTTGATGAGCTTGTCAGTAGGAGAATGATCCAACCTATACATATCAATGATAACGATGAAGTTTTATCCTGTGTAGTGCACCGCATGGTACTTAATCTTATTACATGCAAGTCCATAGAAGAGAATTTCGTCATTGCAATAGATCATTCTCAGACAACTGCGAGACTTGTTGACAAGGTTCGGCGATTGTCTCTTCACTTTAGTAATGCAGAAGATGCAACACCACCAACAAATATGAGACTATCTCAAATTCGAACACTTGCCTTTTTGGAGTCTCAAGTGTCTGCCTTCCATTTGGAGCTTCGGCTTGTTCAAGTTCTAATACTACATTTTGGGGTGATGAGGAGAGCATCAGTTTGGACCTCACTAGAATTTCGAAACTTATTCGACTGAAATATTTAGAGGTCGCATGTAATGTCACCTTAGAACTAAGAACCCAAATGCAAGGTCTACAATATCTGGAGACACTGAAAATAGATGCAAGAGCAAGTGCAGTTCCATCAGACATGGTTCATTTGCCGGGCTTGCTGCACCTCAATCTTCCTGCTCAGACAAACCTGCCCAATGGGATTGGCCACATTACATCGCTTCTCACACTAGGATGTCTTGATATCAGTGTTAACTCGATAGACAATGTGCGGAGCCTTGGTGAGCTGATCAATCTCCGGGATCTTCAGCTTACTTGTTCTACAACGACGTCTGGTTATCTGGAATGCACACTGGAATGCTTGGGCTCGATTCTCGGGAAGCTCAGCAAACTCAAGTCTCTAACTCTGGTACCTTCAAGGTCATCTTATGTGAATACTGTGGATGCTGCTGCTGCTAGAAGCATGAGCATTTCTTGTGATGGCTTGAGCAGCTTGTCCTCTCCCCCGGCCCTTCTTCAAAGGCTTGATTGGTTGCCGCGCATTTGCATCTTCGCCAGCCTCCCCAAGTGGATCGGACAACTCGGCAAGCTCTGCATTTTAAAGATTGGGGTTAGGGAACTAGCGAGGAATGATGTTGACCTTCTCAGAGGATTGCCTGCACTGACTGTTCTCTCGCTATATGTCCGCACGAAGCCTCCAGAAATGATTGTCTTTGACAAGGAAGGATTCTCGGTTCTCAAGTACTTCAAGTTCAGGTGCAGTGTACCTTGCCTGAAATTTGAGGCGGATGCAATGCCTAATCTCCGGAAGCTCAAGATAGGTTTCAATGGCCTCGGAGCGGATCAACACGGTACTGCGGCTATCAGCATGGAGCACTTGTTAGGCCTTAGAGAGATCTCTGCAAAAATTGGGGGCGCAAAGGCAGATGCAGAGTCTACCTTGATGGCCGCCATTAGCAATCATCCAAGCAATCCTACAATCAACGTACAATTGGTGGATTGCATTTTTTGTGGTGACGAAAGTAGAAGCATGGGGACAAAAGGGAAAGAACACATAACTAGAGAAGAACAAGATGAGACCCTGGAGGAAGACCCAGATGAATGTTACACAACTGAAGGTGAGGACTCAGGGGAAGATGAGAACAAACAAGCTGATAGCAGGTACGAATTGTCCTTCTAAAATCAAATATAATCTCCTTTTTGTCCTTTTACTCTAAATCAACAGGCTGATCGAAATGCGCAGCAGAGTCGGAGGAGGACAACACGACAAGCTATACCGTATTACAAGTGCCACTGAAGATCCTGATGCCTCTGTGAGTGACTCAGTGACCTTTCTTCTTCTTTCCCTTTTGCCTTCTCATTAAGTTTTCCTCTGCGTCACACAAACCACTGTAGGCTCACCCCAACCCCAAGCTTTGCTTTTGCCCCCATCTCCCTCCCTTTTAGCCCAGGGCCAGCTCTCTCCTCACCTGTTCTCTCCTGTTCTCTAGCTTTGTCACAAGACCATCACATGTAGCTGCAGGCTCCCGGCCGTATATCACCAGCCTGCCTGAAAGTCTTGGTTCTTGACTGAGTGAGAGTGGTCGATCTTGTGTGATCTTGGGGGCAAGATTCCAATCTTGCTATCAGCTGTTGTTCTTCACTGCAGAGACAAGTGAGGTGAAGCGAGTAGCTTGCTCCATTCCTTTCCATCTCATCTGGAGTAGGGTGGAGCACTATTTATAGTTTGCCTGCACCTGCACCTGCACCAATCTCTTTCTCAGTACCACCGCGCTACGGCTCCCCAAGAAGCCAGCGCGCGCGCGCAAACTCCCAAATAGATCTCTTCTGCTGCTGCTCGCGCCAGTTTGCTGCTTACTGAGCTGGGTTTCTTGGTTGGTTGTTCAGATGGACTTGGTGCCGCACTCGGACAACAGCGGGGCCGGTGGGGTGGCAGGGGTGTCGGCGGTGGTGGTGTCGCCGGGGGCGGCGGTGGCGTCGCCGAGCAAGTACGAGTCGCAGAAGCGGCGGGACTGGAACACGTTCGGGCAGTATCTGCGGAACCACTGGCCGGCGCTGTCGCTGGCGCGGTGCAGCGGTGCGCACGTGCTCGAGTTCATGCGCTACCTCGACCAGTTCGGCAAGACCAAGGTGCACACGCCAGCGTGCCCCTTCTTCGGCAACCCGGCGCCGGACGCGCCCTGCCCCTGCCCGCTGCGCCAGGCCTGGGCCAGCCTCGACGCGCTCGTCGGCCGCCTCCGTTGAAAGAATCACAGGCTCACAGGCTCTCAAAAACTCATGAGAGCAAGAAAGAACAAAGCGGTAGATGGAGAGAGAGAGCGCACACAGTGGATGAGACGTGAGAACTGCTCGCCATAATTTCATTGCTTCTGTTGCTCTTATTTAAAGCATAAAACAACTCTCTCCTACATGCAAGGAATAACTAGCATTCAATGCCCCCCATGCAGCACTACTATTCTGCATGCATGCAAGACGTTCACACACACACATACATGGAACTCTTGCATGCGCACTCCACAACTCCAACTGCATATCTCATGCGCTGAACTCGCTCTTCTCCACTGCGTGAGACTAGGACTCCCTCTGGCTTCAGCATCGTTCCATGATCCGCATGATTCGGTCTTCAACGTCTCGAGCGCCACACACTCGTTCCCGGACGACTCGGCCTCCTCCAGTGCGAACCTACCATGCATGCCCCTTCTCCTACCTATTCTGACGCACACAACAAACTGAAGGGACTCGAACTCACTGACGCGAACACACCGCGTTCTCCACGACATAGCTCGACACCACGCGACACTCACGCACTGACCAGAACACATCTCGGTCAGGTTTATTATCCTAACAATCACCCCCCTAAACCTGACATCACCATGCGTGCCGACTCACAGCAGGCATGGCTCCTCGTCGGCGTCCGCGAGGAGGGCCCTCTCCTTCTTCGGCTCCCGGCAGTCCCTGGCGAAGTGGCCACGAACGCCGCAGTTG